>JAIUZE010069026.1:0-60307 GCA_022085475.1 Heliosperma pusillum | reverse complement strand
ACATCCGATCCTAGACTGGCGCATACCAGCGACAACATCTAACCCATTCCCTGTCTCATGACCAAAAGTACATGAGAATCTCTACTAGGCGACCCCCTAAGCAGAGTTGGCTAGTACTTAAGCTGGCTCCATTCCCAAAGTGGAAGCAATTAGGCAGCCATGCCCCGGCTTGGTATCATAATCCCAGGCCAGTGACCCAAAAGCTATCAAGCTGGTGAACATATACTCGTTAAAGATAGTAAGGCCTATCCATGTCATGGTCCAAGATACCATTTAGAATTAGAATGGTGCAAGACGCCATTACTCATAATTCTCTATGGGTACTTAGTCAACACGACATATATCATACAATTAAACAGTCACGGGAAAAAAACTTCCTATCATGTGACTAATTGCATATAAATCATATTCAAATATCATATAGCCTCATATCTACTAAGGCTCATTCATTCATTTATCAAATAAAACCTTACTTGAAGACAAATCCCCGACCCGAGTCCCGCGACGGGTCATCAGTCAAAAACGGGGCTGACTAGATCTTAGTTTGACCAAACCCGTTTGGTCAAACCGGCTAGAAACAGAGTCTTTACCAATTAGACTTAGACATAAAAATTCAACATATTCATTACATGTTATTTAAAACTTCTAACATGTGAATTATTACATCTTACGAAAAACCCGCTTGACTGAAAGGATATAAATTTAAACTACGATCTCGTATTATAATTTCTAACATGTGAGAAATAATAATTTTATGAAAAACCTTTTTAATTAAATATTTTACGTATTAACATTTCCCACTTGCTAAATATTACAAAACACGATAAAATGGCAATAACTCAAAAACCGTCACAAGACCAAGGGAGGGACCCACGGCCTGATTTGGGCCGGACTTCACATGGGCCTGGACTGGGCCCACGGGCCTGGTTTGGGCTGTTTTGATTAAATTTCTAACACCGTGTCTTAATATTTTCCCGCATGTTTAACATATTTAAAACCCGTCAAAACAACAACAAAACAATCAAACATCGACACAACTCCCAAGCCAACTCACGGACCCACCATGGACCAACCCAGACCGGCCTGGACCGGGCCTTAACCGGCCTGAACCGGCCTGAACCGGCCTGGTTTGGGCTGGTTTACACGGCCCCTTACACGGTTTCAACAACAACAAACACCAAATTAATTCCAACATGTTTTAATTATCAAACAACCATTTAAACAACCATCCATACAAAAATCATGATTTTGAACAAATCATAAAAATATGTCAAGAACACTAACATATTAAAAATACCATACAACATGAAAATCATAACCACTTATCATGTTACTAGTAAAAATCCATAAATCATAATAACATGAACAAAAACGAAAGATGAACCAAAAACAAAAGAAACAAAAGCTATGTAACATTAAATCGTCGAGTAACTCGGAATCGGTACCTTAGCTAGCAAAACCAATTAGCACAAAAAAAAATAAGAAGTATAAACCCGTCTACTAATCTTCACCCAAAATATACGAGTCACCAAACTCGTCTTCAAAATCTTCCCCTATAAGAAATGACAAGAAAAACATTATTAGAACTTAAACTTAATTTTCCATAATTAAATGTTGAAAACGATTTTGACGGAATTGAAAATAAACCGTACTAGAAGATGGAGAGCGAAGAGGAGATTTAGAATTATAATTTAGGACGAATTTAATTAAGAAATGAAGATTTTATGAGGATTTTGCTCAAGAACGATGAAGAACGGATAAAGAACGCTCAAGAACACTCAAGAACGATTAAAGAAAGTGATAATTTGATCTTAATTTGATTTGTTGAAAAATGAAAAGTTGTTAGTGAGTAGTGGAGTGGAGGGAGCCGTGTAAATATAGAGGGATTAGGAAGTCGGGTTTTGAAATTGTTGTTACGGAATTGACTCGCGATTAATAATTATTTTACGGTAATTGATTAAATATAATTAGCGATTAAATTAATTACACCAAATATCTAGATATTATGATATTGTAATCAAAAGTAATGAAAATATCAAGGCCTAAGAGAGGACCAAAGGAGTCGTGTGGTATGGTGAGGAATCGGTCTGATTTTGAGCGATTTGCGTAATCTTCGTTGACGGATCGATAAAGTTAATAAATATCTAGATATTATTATTAGTTTAATCAAAACAATTAAAATATCTAATTGTGAATGGAAAACGATGACATGGGCGTGTGACATCATGCCAAAGTCGAGTTTCGATTTTGTTTCGGGATTTGCGATGAGTCGGGAATAGTTAAATGATTCCCGGGTTTAAACCGTAAAACCTTATTATAAATTCCGAATAAATTCAAAATAATTTTATTAAATTATCATAAATTCTAATAAATCAAAATAAAAATAAATTAAAAATATTATTTTTTTAAATAAAATTTCGGTCTTCAAAATTACAAGGCGAGTCGGGAAAAGTCAACGAAAGTCAAAGTCGACTTCAAAGTCGAGAAAAGTCAAAGATGACTTAAAAGTCAAGAAAAGTTTATGACGACTTAAAAGTCAAGAAAAGTCAATGACGACTTTAAAAAGTCAAGAAAAGTCAAAGACGACTTAAAAGTCAAGAAAAGTCAAAGATGACTAAAAACGGTCTTTTCATGAAATCTCTCAAAAATTCCAAATACGAACTCGGAATTTCGAAATACGACTTGGAACAAAAATTTCTATTTTAAAAACTTAAGTTCTACTGAAAAGTGTTAGTAAATATTTTTACTAGAAAAATTGGGTACTTTTCGGGTTGTTACAACTTATAAATAGTATAATTGTCCCACATCGAAAAATTATCATAAGGTGGGGTGATCCTATAATTATAAATAGGACTCATCTTTGGAACTTGGATATCAACTCAAAATCTTTTAAGTCACTTAAATATTGTTTTAGAGAACTCTTAAAAGTTTGTATCCAGAATAGTGAAACTTATATTATCAAAAATTAATTTACGAAACTATCATAAAAAAAATTGAAAAATCGTTTATTTATCGCAATATAATTTCCTATATTCTATTCAAGTGATGATTATAATTTTTATATAAAAACTTTTACATTTCCTTTGACAAAAGAAAATATTGTGAAAATGAGTCATTCTTCGAACTTAGATATTCACCTAAAATCTTTTGAATCTCTTTATTATCTTACCGAGCTTTTAAAAGTTCGTACTATTATCTCCACCTTAATAAAATTTACATCACCAAGATTAATTTAGAAAAGTATCATAAATAATAATTTAAGAATGTATCGTAAATAATAATTTTAATGGTATACTACTAAATATGTTATTTGTCCCACATTAAAAAATAATGTAGGTGTGATGAATATACTACGTATAAATAGAGGAATTATCCCACATCAGAGAAATATCATAAGTTTGGATGATCATGCGATTATAAATTGGAGTCGTCATTGGAACTTAGATTTCAACCTAAAATCGTTTAAATCTCTCAAATATTGTCTTAGAGAGCTCTAAAATTTTTATATTAATTATGAAAATAATATAATTAGATTCGTGGTAAAAAAAAATGCTACAGTATAGACACTCATATTATTTGCATATACTTGGTGTAATTCTTAGTATATTATATATCACTCCTTGAAAAATAATGTATGTGTGGTGAATATACAAATCTTTTGAGTCTCTTAAGCATTGTCTTAGAGAGCTTAAGTCTTAGGTATCTTGAATCAATTTTCGGGTGAGAATATACATCAAATATCTTGAGTTCTGACAAGGTTGGTAGAATATGTTTAAAATAGAAGTTGAATCAATATAGCAATATAATTTTCTTAAAAATTACGGCGTATATTTTATTATAGTCTTAAGACTTCAAAAGTTTATTTTTATAAGTTAATTGTTATAGGAAAATTATGAAAATGACATTAACGTAAACCCGTGCATCACACGGGCATGAAATCTAGTGTTTACTAATACAAAGCTGAAACTATCAAATAAGCCTCTATGATGAGTGCTAGTCAATGAAAAGCGCTTCTCACCTTTAAGCCTAATATTTCTTGTCTCTTTCTTTCAATAATCGTATTGCTTACTTTCATTGCATTCATGTGCCGGTCGTTGTGTGATACACGGGTTCCCGATCGTTTCCGGGTCGTGGCTCGCGTGGAGCCACGGACGGAGAAACGAGGGACAAGCGTAAAAATACGGATTTGTGGAGTCGCCACCAACTTTTGTGGGAAGTTGGAACCGTTCGAATATTTCATGTGATGTCAAGACACAAAGTAATGACATGAACACCAAGAACTCGTTACCCTTAGCATTCTATGACTAGAATGACTCTCGTGGATGCCAATGAACACGGATGTTCACAGAGATCTGGAGTAAGGGGTGAGGGTACGTATTAGGAAGTTCTTTAATTGAACACCTAATCCCGCCCGCCTCGATAGCGGCCTCCACTAATGACCAGGGAAACTCTTCCGTACTTGATATGTAGTCGGTTATATGTATGCAATGCAACATCCACGTTTTAACCATAACATGTGAACTTAGACTATGTCGGTTAACATGTAGTTTAACATTCAATTAGGTCGAAATAGGATTTAGATTGATTACATGTGAAAGGCAAATAAATCATATAATACAATGATTAAACAAAACCATAAAATAATTATTACAAAGATTACAACGGATTCACATGATCTATGTCCGAAATCTGTCAAAAATAAGGTTTAAAGAAAAGGAAGAATTAAAGACTAAAGGAACAGATTAACAGCGATATTAGAATTAATAGTCGATTAAATATATAACTAAAGGTATGTCGGAGCGAATCAGGAAGTTTAGATACATAATCCAACCCAGAACAGGCGCAGCGCTCTGTGCGTCTATTCTTGAGTTGGGTTCTGGCTATGAAGGCAGAATCGTAAACAGTTAGTATTCGTTTGTGAATTTACCAGTTTATTATTGATCTATAAGTCGAATAAAGGTGACAGATTAAATATTATATCAAAGACGAATCCTAAAGATTTGATATAGACGTATCTAACCTCTAAAGACACAATTTGATATAAAAGACGGAAAAAACCCACTAATATTGACTAATAGGGATCTAAGTCAAGACAAACTATCTAATTAGATTAAAAGACGATTTATAAGATAAAATGAAAAACTAATAAAGGTTTTGAAAAGGTTTGAGCATAAATCCGACATGAACCTTACATAATATGAAATAAAATACTAAAATAAAATACGGGATTAAACACCCTGAGACTTACATGTTGACGAAACGAGATTGATTAAGTTAACGTTTTAGTGATAGCTCGACTCGAATGTAAATAAAGTGCCCTCGTAAGAGGATTGAAAATTAATTAGTTAAATTGATTAATTGTAGTTGGTCAAATTGGTCGGTCAAATGCAAACGTGACGGGAACACAGAAGGATCTGAGCTTACTTGGTCGATTGATCAAGCACGTAGATGTCAAAATGCTTAGAGCAAGGTCCAGAACGCAAAGAGAGAGAAGAGAAGGGGCGGAACACTCGCGTGCCTTGAAAGTGAGCACGAACCTCTCCTTTTATAGGGTGAAATCTGAAGTGTTTTGGAATGACTCGAACACGGAAAGAAATCTAGAAAATATTCCGAAAACAAGCAAAACAAGCCGAGGAAGAGGCGCAACAAGCAGTGTGACTCTTGGAAGAGGCGCAGCGCCCGCTGCATTATTTCCCAAGCAGTTTCCTACTTTCAAAGAAAGATTTCCGCGTTTCTTTATGTAATTGCAATAGATTTCGAATTCTTCTAAATAATATACGAATATATTTTACCAAGAAAGATAAGTTTTGAAACATTAAAATATCCGGAATATTCTCGTGCGTTCAGACACAGTTTCAAAAGACGGTTTATAGAAAATGAAGCGGTTTTTGACCCGGACTCAAAAATGACTCTGATGACTGTCAAAACGCCCGTATCGGCACGTAGATGACGACTAAGGGGTAGACACAAGTGTTTGAGCTATCACTTGATGACAAACTTATAAACTGTCTTAAATCGTTTTGCATACCAAACATGCGGCCCAATCACCAGTGGGTGGTTGGCGGAAGGTGTAGATTCGAGGTATCTACACGTTGATAATCGTGACTAGGATAGGATTCCTAACACACACCCCGTGTCCCGAGTCATGTGCTAGTGGGCGATCCTTCACTAGCACAAGTCCCTTCGTTGCTTTTATTCTTGCCTTAAAGTAGGGCAAGGGTGTGAACCACATTTATGCAAAGGTACCTGACCGTGACATTTGGTATCAGTACCTGCTATTCGGACGGGTTTATGTAAGCCGCATTTTTTCATCATACTCGAAAAAATGGGTGAACTAATTATATAAAACCGTGTAGGCGCCTTGGAGGAATCGTTTGATAAGAAACATCCCAATCTCGAAGGAATTGTATTCGAATGGGAGAGACTCTCGATAAAGTGGAAAAGACGGTTGGTAGCCTCGAGTCGGTGATGGACGGGATGGACGCCGAGATCAAAGCGGTTAGTGACATGACTCCTATGGACAAGAAGAATAAATCGTCGCTCACCTCCATCAAAAGATCGAGGAGGTTTGAGAACACTACTGTCACGCTCATGAAAGCGGTGGCCAATAGCGAGAAATCTTCAGAGGCCGCACGGTGAAAGCGCCCAAACCTCTTACCTACAACGGGGCGGGGTTCTAAGGCCCTTGATAACTTTATTTTTGATATGAAACAATACTTCAGGGTAGGTGTGCTCGACGAAACATTGATGGTAGACACAACGAGTATGTACTTGATAGAGATGCTAAGATGTACTGGAAACCCATGTACAAGAAAATCGAAGTATGCACGATCATAGTGACATCTAGGCCGACTTTAAAAAGATATTGAATGATTACTTCTATCACGAGAACACTGAGTTCATTGCTTAGAAGAAGTTGAAGGAGGTAAAACACACTAAGTCTATTCGAGATTATGTGAGGGAATTCTCAACGTGATTGCTTTAGATCTATGACATGACCGAGACAGACATGACGTTCGAGATAACTAATGGGTTGAAGAGGTGGACTCAACAAGAAGTCATGAGACAGAACATAAGAAATTTGACTGCGGCCATATCGGTTGCCGAGCGACTCCTCGACTTCCACGGAGAGCAAGAGTCGCCTCAAGGTAAGACATCATCGGGGTATGAAGGTGCCCCTCAAAGTGAGCCAAATGGAAGGAAGCAGCAAAGAAGTTCTATTTCGGTTGGGAGCAGTCGCTTTCGAGCACACAGAAGTTACATTCAATCGGGGAGTAATGTAAATTCGCTTGCAAGCTCGTTATCGAAGGTGGAAAAATCTGTTGGGTCTGCAACGGTGAAGTCTTTGGCGTGTTTCGTGTGTAAGGATCGTCATAACATGGTAGAATGTCCCAACAAGGTAGAGTTCAAGGAGATGTTGAAGTACATGCCAAAGGGAGTTCAAGAGCATTTTGATGAGGCGTTGGGCAAGTATCATCAAGAGTATGACGAAGACTCGAGTGATGACGAGGACCAGCCGAGAATGAGCATTTTACAAAGGATTAGTGCGATAAGGAGACTAGAGGAACCCCACGAAAAGAAGTCTACGAGACTCATGTATGTGGACATTGCGATGAATAGGAGAAAGTTAAAGCTCGGGCCATGATCGACTCGGGTGCCACCAACAACTTCATGACGAAGTAAGAGTTCGACCGACTAGGGCTGGTTTGGAGCCAAGGAAAGGGTTGTTTGAAGCATGTGAATGGGAAGACGAGATGTATCCAAGGAGTGACAAAGAAGGTCGCGGTTCAAGTGGGTGAGTGGGCAAAGGAGCTCAACTTCACGACCGTTTCGTTGGATGAATTCAATTTAGTACTTGTGATCTAATTCTTCAAGAGATCAGAGCATTAGTAGTGTTGAAGCCGAGTGATGGGTCACTTTTGCTGATGGGATCTTACGTGGTGTAGACCGTGAATGGGAACAAAGACAAGGAGATCCCTCGAATGTTGGCAATGCGAATGATACCAACGCGAAAGCGAGGGGCGCCAAAATGTAGAAACTCAATGATTTCGAAGAAATGTGCGTTGATGCGCATAACCAACTAGGCTAACTATGCTGCTAAGTGGCCTGGGAGACCAAACGAGCATCTACTTCCCTAAACTGGGATGGACAATAAGGGTCGAAATATCCAAAGAAGAAGGCCTCGTGACATTAAGGGGCCACGCCAAAGTAGTGAGTCGGTGTTTCGCAGAACTAATTTGTCGATGACTACATGTACTAAGGTAGGCCAAGATAAGCCGTAGCAGTGTTTGCGTGATCATCCGGAAAGAGCTTGTAAAGTGTCTTCTCAAGGGACGGGGACATTGGCTTTCCAGACCCAACAGTGCCAATAGACGAACTTAGAAGAAGTGATGTTCCAGAGACTCTATGTCAAGGAGATCCGATTTGTTCTTGAAAGAACGGAAGACCCAACATTGTTGCTGAGTAAAGATCAATAACCTGCGCTGAATAAGGGAGTTGAAGCCACAAGCAAGTCTATCCCCAAGACGACCGAGATCACCTCAACTCAACAAGGGAGTCTCACGGAAGCTGAACAAAAAAATGACGTGTTGTCGAGGGTGGAAATGGATTTGGTTGATGAAAGTGTAAAGGCCTACGAAATTCAGAAAATACGCGCACACGGTCTGTTCACTTCGACGTCTTCTTGTATTTTAGTTTAGGTTTTTATGTTCAAGTAGTAGATAATCAAAGGAACTTCATGCGTGTTGAATGTTGGAGCTAGATTTTTATTTTAAGTTAATGTTTTAAGCTTTTAGAAAAGGAAGTGCTATTGTGCATACTCAATCTTTACTGCTACAAAGCTTTAACTATCAAATAAGCCTATATGAGAACTGCTAGTCAATGAAAACGGCTTTTTACCTTTAAGCTAGATATTGCTTGTCTCTTTATTTCAATAATCGTATGTCTTACTTTTCATGCATTCGTGTGTCGGTCTTTGAAAATTGTGACTAGGATGCCCGACACACACACCGATCCCCGAGTTGCGTGCTAGTGGATCCCTCAGTAGCACGAGTCCCTTCGTTCCTTGCATTCTTGTCTTAGAGTAGGGAAATGGTGCACACCATATGGGGTTGTCGCGTACCCCAGTCAAAGATAAATGATCCTTGAAGTAGGCTAACAACATAAGAAATGTTATTAGGGAAGTAAGGGCCCCATCTCGGGGAAACGAGAGTTTATTTTTATATTGATCTTGTGACGATTGATTTACCTTCTAACGAATGTTGAATATAGTGGTTTGTAAACAATAAGAAAGTATAAACACAAATAAGATTATAATTAAAATAAAGATGAAAGAACTCTAGGGAGATAGGTTCATACATGTAGATTAGTTCGTACCAAGTTGGAGTTTAGAAATCATGCAGTTGGTTAATTGTTTAAGTCATACAACCTCTTTCGAAAAATTGATACCATAGTATAAGGTCTAGCGAGCTTTCACTTTTAACTAGTTTGGACTACCATGCGATGCTTTGTCTATTCAATTCCCCTCTTTTGATCTTAGGAAAGAACATTGGATTTAATCAAAGATTGTGATCAAGAATCATCAATTAAGAATACAATCCAACCATGCATATAACAATAATACAAATGCAACAATTTCTTTTCCAACAATTTCAATTACTAATCATACATGACTCCCATATTACCCTAGAAAAGAAATTACTTACTCATGATCAAATAAGACATTGTTATCATGTTAAGGTGAACTATATTAGACATAGGTGATATATGAATGTAATACACAGGTTATTATGTAATAACAATAGTGGAAACTGATAACAACAATAGTAAAACAACAACTTAGATTCTAACACAACCAAAAGACTAAATCATTGAATTGAAAAAAGAAATGAATAAAACTCGATTAAGGACAGAAATGTTACTTGTATAATGGATTAGGATAAAGTATGTTCATCCAAGAATACTCATGAAAGTATCACAAAGAACCAATATTCTTCTTACAACCCTCTTACAAGATCAAAAACAACTAGAATAAAATTAGAACAAAAGAGATGTTTTTAGGATGAAAACTATGAGAGAATTAAGAGGAGAATGAGTTGAGAGATGTATGTGTTTATTTGAGCTGAGGGACTTTTCTTATTTAGCGCTTGGAAGACGCGTGAGATGAATACCCATCAATACACCCCATAAATTGAGGGTAGACCAAGTGAAATGCGAGTAGATACTCACGTCCCCGATCGGGTTTGCATGTCCCCGATCGGGGATGCATGTACCCAGGCATATTTCACTCTTTGATCTTCCTTCACACTTCCCCATGTATATAAACCCGATAGGGGTTGTGTTGTGAACCCTTGGAATGCTTGTTCGAACGTCTAGGCATGACTTTCATTGACTTTGCCTTCATTTTTGGTCAAATCTCTCGTGGGCATGTTATACGACTTTCTTCCTCCTTCTTCGGGATATGTGAATGCCCCAAGACACTTCTAATTCGCCAAGGCTTGCTTCTTCCAGTCTCGTGTTTCAAGGTTATCGCTTAGTTTGATAGGAAATGGTGCAAAAACTTCTTTTTACCTACAAAACTCAATTGGACACGAGAAATGCCTAGAGAACGATATTAGCTCAAATAATCACCTAAGAAAGTGCAAAAGACATATAAATGTTTAGGTTCTTATACCTACACTTAAGACATTTCTTAAGTAATACTTCCTCCCATCCAAACCAAACTACCCCTACACTATTTCAAGTCAAACTTGATAAATATTGACATTGATTATATGTAGTCAAAATTTTAAAATTTGTATATAAAATTGACATATTTACATGTATTATAAAAAGAGGTTTCGGAAAAATATTATTTTGATGCAAAAAAGTAATATATAAATGAAGAAAAACGTAGTCAAAGTGTCGTCTCGTAGACCGTGAAAAGTCAACTGGGTAGTTTGGTCTGGATGGGAGGGAGTACTAATTAACTCGTTTAATTAGTTACAAGATCTAGTTACATGCATACTATTTGAATTGAAATAGAGGAAGAAAATGTTACTCACATTGATTGTTATTCGAGTATTGGGCACAAGTACAAGACACCTTCTTCCACTTGTTCTTGAGCTAGATGATGTAGGATGAATTTCCAAAAGCTCCAAGAGTAGGAACCCTCCTATAAGTTGCACCTAAACTATCTTTAATCTCTTGAATATTGTTTTACTAGAACAACAAACAAGATCCCTTTAAACAGAGTACACGACACTCGAAATTTTTACCTTAGAAACTCAAGTTCAAGCTACAAACACAAGTTCTATGAAACTTCTAAAGTTTCAGTATATTAAGATTTCTAGTGAGATGTTGTGGTTATTTTCTTATGAGATCAACTAGTAAGTAAACAAGAGGAAAAACATCCTCTTATCTACCCAACAAAGTCGGCACCCCCTTGGGAAGGGTGGGCATGCCTCTTCTTTTTGCCTTATCAAAGTTATAGGGTGGCTATAGGCATTAGGCTTTAGTAATCATTATTTTTAATCGTCATTAGTATAATGTTTAAAGCCTAAACCTACCCAACCACCCCATATAGCCGGTTTCTTCACATATGAAGGAGTCCATTTTATAAAATGTGATTTTGTCATTTGACACACATGTGACATGTGACATGTGACATGTTATCTCATAATATAGTTTTGTATTTAACTAATTTAAATACAATTTCATGTCAAATAAATTAAACATAACATTTTAAGTAATAATTTATAATCACATATATATATAAAATGCGTCATCTCATATTTGGTTAATATGATTTACAACTAATTGTAATCATAATCAACCAATCATGCTTATCTCAAATGTTTCATAAACATTAAGCATTCTAATATAACAATTATATTTATTGAATCTTATTTAATCATATTACAATAAGATATATTTCTCACTTGTAAACTTGTTTTGTTTAAGGGATTAATTAATCTGTATCATTATACAATTAATTAACTTTCATGATTAGGGAATTGTCCTTTCGGTGTGACCTCAAGGGATCAACTGATCACCATCGTCATACGACAGTAATGTCAAACTCTAGTAAGCCAATCATTACCGATTAATGTGGATCAGTTGACTATAATGTTAATCATCCCTTTGTATTCTTGTTAATGAGGTTTAATTAAGTGATCGCACTATTGTTGAGGACAGTCACTCCAACAATCTCCCACTTGTTCGCAACAAGTGTGCGTCACCAATTCTATTGTCATATTTTAAATCTCCCACTCAATGCAAGGTGTCTTGCAGATCGTACTTGCATGTGATCATATCTAGAGTGGTTTCCTCGATATGGAGAGTGACTGTTTGACCGTAATTATCTACCATAGATACCTTCCGAGCGTGGCCACGCATTTACAGCTTACTACTCCTCGAGTGGCCTTGAGATATTGATCGGGCCTGTCGCAAGCCCAATACAAAGATAATTTACCCAGACTAGGCTAATAACAAATTAATGTAATTAGGGAAGTAGGGGTCGATCCTCAGGGAGATGGTATTTCCTATGGAATGTGAGTTGTCTCACAATTGAGTTTTATCTAACGATTTTCTGGGTTTTGGGGTTTTGAATTCTAAACTAATAAAGAACATAAATAAAAACAAAATAAGAGCAAACTAAAATGAAAACAATAAAACAAATGATGATTTAACAATAATGAGAAGTATCTAGGGAAGTAGGTTCACACATGTAGATTGACATATTGATGAAATTTGATTTAGGATATGCAAATAATTCATTGCGCGTTCGTAAGAATGATGTGTTCATTACAATCATAGATCAGATGGTCTAGCAGGCATTTAGGCGATTTACTAGGTCTTAATCCACTATGTCATGCTTTGTCTATTCAAATCTCGTATGTCTACCTTGGAAAAGAATTCCATACTAGTCAATGATTTTGATTAGGAATCGTCAACTATTGTTTTAGTCCAAACATGCATAGACACAATGTTTTAAAGGCACAATTTCTTTTATCCAATTGTCATCTTTTAATCAATCTAACATGGCTACCCTACACCCTAGAAAGGTGACTACTCACTCATGATTATGTTTATGTTTAAGATGATATTAACAATTAAAACTAGGATAGACATATTTAGTTGGTTTTTGACAATAATTTAGACTCTTTATAAGGCGATAATAACGATGCTACTTGACAATCTAAGAAATGAAACTACGATTATAACAACATGAAAATGAATCTAAATGATATGAATAACAATCAAATGGAAAACAATAAAGGATAATAAGCAAAGGATAAATTAGGAATACCTAGGGACGATCAACAACGAAAATGATAACGATAATAGAAATCCTTTGCATAGAATAATTGTACCTTGAATTACAACTCTTGAACCCAACAAAGTAGATCACAAGATTGAAATTCTTATTGAACTAACTAATGTTTTGACAAGAAATGGACAGAAATAAACTAAGAACAAAAGACAAAAGAAGAAATGATCTAAACTAGAAAGACTAAAAACTAAAGAGAAAAGAAAAGATTATTCTAAAGAAGATGTGTAAGATAGAGATGGAGATGGAGATTGATATTGATGTGGATATGAGAAAAGAGGGGCTAGAGCATCTATATATAGTATTAGGGTTTCGTGGAGAAGAGGTCGGGCATTAAACACATAGGACAAAAATAGGAGGTTGAAGCCGCCATGCTCGGATCAGCAAGGATACCCGATCGGGTAAACACTTACCCGATCGGGTAAGTGGACAACTAGAAGCTCTTGACTAACGTTTCATCTTCCTTTGCTTTGACTTGACTTCCATCATCCCCCTTGACCTCTTTAATCGAGTTTGTTGATAGGGTTTGATGTAAAGCGATAAATTCTTCCGCCTAATTGATTGATCTTCCGACAACTACGAAACCGTCTTTACTCCTTCTCTCTTTCGAATTAGTGAACCTTCTTGAAATGCCTTTCACTTGGTCAAGCTTTCTTCTTTAAATCATCGGGTTCTAGGCAAATGCTCGGGAATATAGAAAAAGGGCGTAGAAACGTCACTTTCCCTACAAACAGGTTATAACACAGGAATTCGCCTAGAAGACGATATTATATTAGCTCATAAAATGGCTTAACAAAGCACAAATGACATACAAAACCGAGCTAAAGTGAGGGTTAAAATCATACAAATATTCACCTATCAAACTCGCCCAAGCTAAACCTTTGCTTGTCCTCAAGCAAACATAACAAACAATACCAGGACAAGGTTGCAAGCATTGGCTACTATACCATCAAGAAACAAATCTCAACGTAAAAACTTTGGAAACATAATGAATCATAACCCAAAAGCAACGTGGGCAAGAATGATACATAAACATGGCTGAGATTTACATAACGGCGTAGCACAAAGAATTTCACTACAGACTTTCGGTTCTTGCACGATCTTTTGACAAATGGACTCTCACGGCACACTCGAACACTCATTGTATGTAAAAGGTGATTTCTTTATGTGTAAATGTTTTTGAGACATTCACCTATCTACGACTTATGAAAATGTGTCCGCAGTCTAATATGGTAAACAATTCAAAACACAAGTTAAAGATCACAATGCACATAGAAAAGAAGCCGAAAAAAGATGAAGAAGGTTTTGGGAAATGGGTGAAAGGTGGACAAATAGTTATGGTCATGTGAAGGTTTAGAATGAGCTAGCAACTGACCAATGATAAATGAATACTCAATCCAAACTTTCGATGAATTTCCAAAAGACGAATAACGAAGCCAGAAGTAACGATTTGGCTTATTACACACGAAACACAAGGGTAAACTCCTTCTATTGATTTGACATTTTGAGGAGATACTCACAACTTCTTCTCTTATTTTTTTTTTTTTTTTTTTCTAATTTCAATTTTCAATTTTTCTTCTTTCTTTCTTTTCTTTTCTTTTGAACATCACTTCTTGAATATTTTTCGTTCTCCAAATTCACTTTGACAGATAAGAACAAATCTTCTCAAAAGAGCACCCATACACCATAGTCTAGCTACTAGCTCAAAAGGTAGGCAGATTTTATTTGTAGCTATTATTTTGTGAAGCATTTGTATGAAGGGGCTTATTTTGAGGGGCAAATTAAAGTGAAAAAGGTTTCAAATCATAGTGAATCATGAATGCAATGCTTATAGAAATGAAATGAGAACCATACTTATGCGTTTTGACATGACACACATCACAAGGAGAACTACATATACCTAAATGCGACTGGGTATAGATGTACCAGTCTAAGGAGGTTCTACCTTATAATATATGTAATTTGCCAAATGTCAAGATCAAGCGTACTCATCTATAGATTCATTCCATGCCTACTGTGTACAAGACATCCCCATGTATGCACAATTCAATGAATATTGAATCATTATCTTTTGAAAGCTCTAAGTGTGGGAAAATGTAACATGATAGCATAATAAACAAGCAAGCAAAGCATGAAAAACATTCAATTGTGTTCAAAATTTTAAAATCTCTTTTTAAAATCTTCTCTTTCTTATTCAAAATTTGAAAAATGATCAACTAAAATGCAAAATGGGAAAATGCAATCTCTCCCCCAAGCTAAACATCACATTGTCCTCAATGTGAGCACAAAGACTAAATATGCAACGAAATGCTTAATGGGAAGAAAGGAAAAATGAAAGAAGAATGAAGCTTACTAGCTAGCGCAGACTCCCCCAAGCTAGTTTTTTGGACTTGACAAGGAAGGTCTTCATAGATTCTTCAAAAACTCTTTCATCTGCAAAGAAATCTAACAAAACAACGTAAAAGGGAAAAAGCAAAAATAAGAATGCAAAAAGGGAAAACACGGGTTGCCTCCCGAGGAGCGCTTGTTTAACATCCTGCTCGACGAATTCTCCTATGAAATCATTGGGTTGGGGATGGACGCTCCGTATAGACAATATCTAAACATCCGATGATAGAATTGCTATAATAGAGTTTCAGTCTGTGTCCATTGACTTTGAATTTCTCACCATTGCTAGTCATTAGTTCCACATAGCCGTACTTGCTAACATATGTGACAGTGAATGGTCCAGACCATCGTGATCGAAGTTTTCCCAGAAAAATTTTCAGACGGGAGTTGAAAAGAAGTACTTGGTCACCGACATTAAATTCTTTTTTAATTATCTTCTTGTCGTGCCAACGCTTCGTTTTCTCTTTATAGATCCTAGAATTCTCATAAGCTTGCAAACGAAATTCTTCTAACTCATTGAGTTGCAAAAGTCGTCTATCAGCGCTAAGCTTAGTGTCTAAGTTGAGTTCTTTGATAGCCCAATAAGCTTTATACTCTAACTCGACAGGAAGATGACAGGCCTTTCCATAAACCAACCGATAAGGAGATGTTCCAATCGGGGTTTTGAAAGCTGTGCGATAAGCCCATAAGGTGTCATCGAGCTTATTACTCCAGTCAGTTCTAGATCTTGAGACAACTTTCTGAAGAATTGTTTTCAACTCTCTTGTTTGAGACTTCTACTTGATCGATGGTCTGTGGGTGGTAGGCTAATCCTCGTCTGTGATACACACCATATTTGGCAAGCAGAGTGTCTAACTGCTTTTCTCCAAAATGAGTTCCTCGATCACTAATCACGGCTCTGGGTACACCAAAACGTGGAAAGATGATCTTCTTAAATAGCCGTATCACAGCTCTAGCATCATTAGTGGGGGTGGCAATTGCTTCTACCCACTTAGAAACATAGTCAACAACGACTAAGATATTTGACCCATTCGTTGACAGCTCTAGCATCATTAGTGGTTCTTGATAGTCAATACCCCAGACATCGAATATCTTGACTTCTAATATGCCGTTTTGAGGCATTTCATGTGTCTTGGATATTTGACCCATTCGTTGACAAGCGTCACAAGCCATAACAAAGTCTTTTGAATCTTTAAACATCGAGGGCCAGAAAAACCCGGATTGTAAGACTTTTGCTACGGTCTTGGACGGACCATGATGACCACCATAAGCAGATGAGTGACATCCTTCTAAAACTCCTTTAACTTCCCACTGGGGGATACATCGTCTATAAAGACCATCTGAACACTGCTTGAAAAGATAAGGGTCATCCCAAACAAAGAGTTTTGCATCATGCAAAAATCTCTTTCTTTGGTTATAAGAAAGGTCAGAAGGTAGCTGGCGACTGACAAGAAAATTGGCCATATCAGCATACCAAGGAGAAGAGTCAGCAATCGCCATTAATGAATCATCAGCAAACGAGTCATTAATTGGTGTTGGCAATCCTATTTCAGTTACTCTTATCCTTGAGAGATGGTCAGCGACTACGTTCTCTGCTCCTTTATTTCTTATCCCGGATCTCTAGATCGAACTCTTGAAGGAGTAAGATCCATCGGATAAGTCGAGGTTTTGCCTCTTTCTTTGAAAGCAGATATTTCAAAGCAGCATGATCAGTGTAAACAATGACTTTCGATCCTATAAGGTAAGAACGGAATTTGTCTAAGGCATAGACAATGGCAAGAAGTTCTTTTTCAGTCGTGGCGTAGTTGATTTGGGCAGGATCTAAGGTTTTACTAGCATATTAAATTGCATGAAGGAACTTTTCCTTTCTTTGCCCCAAAACAACTCCAACGGCATAATCACTCGCATCACACATAAGTTCAAATGGAAGATTCCAATCAGGTGACTGGATTATAGGTGCGGTGATTAAAGCGCGTTTGATTTTGTTGAATGCCTCAAGGCATTCCTTTGTGAAATTAAAAGGTACATCCTTGAAAAGGAGCTCAGTCAGGGGCTTGGCTATTTTTGAAAAATCTTTAATAAACCGTCGGTAAAAACCGGCGTGGCCAAGGAAACTCCTGATTCCTTTTACATTAGCAGTGGTGGCAGTTGTTCAATAACTTGGATCTTAGCTCGATCCACTTCAATACCTCTCTCAGAAATGATGTGTCCTAAAACTACACCTTCGTTCACCATGAAGTTACATTTTTCCCAATTGAGAACAAGGTCGACTTCTTCACAGCGTTTTAGCACTTTGGATAGATTTGTCAAACAATTATCAAAGGAAATGCCATAGATGCTAAAGTCGTCCATAAAGACTTCCATGATAGTCTCAACGAAATCGGAAAAGATACTAGTCATGCAACGTTGGAAAGTGGCAGGTGCATTACACAGGCCAAATGGCATTCGACGATAAGCGAAAGTACCATAGGGACAGGTGAAGGTGGTTTTCTCTTGGTCCTCAGAATGAATAGGAATTTGGAAAAATCCTAAGTAACCATCTAGATAGCAAAAATATTTGTGGCAAGCTAACCTCTCTAGCATTTGATCAATGAAGGGTAGAGGATAGTGATCTTTTCGAGTTGATTGATTCAACTTCCTGTAGTCAATACACATGCGCCATCCCGTCACAATTCTTGTGGGGATGAGCTCATTCTTTTCATTCTTGACTACTGTTGTTCCTCCTTTCTTGGGAACAACTTGAACAGGGCTAACCCATTTCGAGTCAGAAATTGCATAGATTATGCCAGCATCTAGTAATTTCATAACTTCAGCTTTAACTACTTATTGCATGTTAGGATTAAGACGGCGTTGACCTTGAACACAAGGTTTTTGGCCTTCTTCTAAGTTGATTCTATGCATGCAAAAGTCGGGGCTTATGCCTGTTAAATCTTCAAGCTTATATCCTATTGCCTTCTTATGTTTTCTCAAGATAGTCAATAGTGAGTTTAACTGATTTTCATCTAGGAGAGCACTCACTATGACTGGGCAATATTCAGACTCATCTAAAAAAGCATATTTTAGATTTGAGGGAAGAGGTTTAAGTTCGGGTTTATGTACTTCTGCCTTGGCAGGAGCATCGATTAAGCTTATGAACTCCTCAACTTCTTCAGACGGTATCTCTTTTCCAGTCAAGTCCCTTTCCAGCTCACTGATCTCAAAATTGTCGTTCTCAGAGATATCCTCTAACAATAAGATTGCTTCTAAAGGATCCTCAATTATTGATGGATACAGAGATTCATCAATGATTGATTCGACAATGTCAAGGAAACAGCAAGGCTCTTCAAGCATAGGACTCTTCATTGCACTGTTTAAGTTGTAGGTGACTTTATCATCACCTACTTCTAGTGTCAATTTTCCATTCTTGACATCGATTACTGCTCCCGCAGTAAGTAGAAATGGCCTTCCTAAAATGGTAGGGATTTGCGAATCTTCAGCCATATCTAACACTATGAAATCGACTGGAATGAAAAATCTTCCTACTCTAACAGGCACATCTTCTAAAACTCCCATAGGTTGTTTTAGAGAACGATCTGCCATTTGCAGGGTGATACTTGTGCATTTGAAAATTCCCATATTCTATTTTTCACAGATGGAATAGGGCATGACGCTTACACTAGCACCTAGATCGCATAAAGCTTTATCAATAGTGTAGGTGCCTATAGTGCAAGGTATAGAGAAACTACCAGGATCCTTTAACTTAGGAGGGGACTTATTTTGCAATAAAGCACTGCATTCAGCGGTGAATGCGATGATTTCAACATCATCTAGAGTCCTCTTCTTAGTCAAGATATCCTTCATGAATTTCGTGTAAGAAGGGATTTGAGTGATTAATTCAGTGAAGGGAACCGTTACTTGGAGGTTTTTGACTACTTCCATGAATTTACCGAACTGGGTTTCCTTATGATTTCTCCTCAAACGCTGGGGAAATGGAACTTGAATTTTTATGGGTTCCTTTTCGAGTTTATCCTTCTTTTCAGGTTTGTCTTCCGCTTCCTTAGCGGTGGATGATTGGGTTTCTTTTTGGCTTTCTACTTGTATAGGCTCAACTATTGGCTCTTTGGTTTGCTGAGGTTCCGCATAAGTGGTACCACTCCTAAGGGTGATAGCATTTGCGGTGTCCCTCAGTTGCTCACCATGAGGTGGGAGTTGGCCTTGTTTTCTTTGGGTAATAGAGGTAGCCAATTGGGCCATTTGAGTTTCAAGCATCTTGATGGCAGCATCTTGAGCTTGATCACTCTTTTGAAGTTGAGCAAACATTGAATCTTGTTTTTGAACAACTTGTAGAAGCATGGATTCAATTTTGCTCAAGCTTGAATCATTAGGTTGGCCTTGAATTTGAGGTGGTTGGTGTTGAGGTTGATTTTGGTATGGTTGGTTGAAGTTAGGTTGGAATGAAGGTCTCTGGTTTTGAAAACCAGGTGGATTGTAAGGCTTCTGTTGGTGTGGTATGAATGGTTGTTGAATTTGTTGTTGGGGATTTTGAATGTTAGTGCTTTTGTAGGACAAAAAAGGATGGTTTTTTGTGTTTTCGTTATAGAAGTTTGAGAAAGCGTTGCCTTGCCTATATCCTTGATAGGCATTGACTTGATCTATTGAACTTCTACATTCTTGAAAACTATGCCCTCCAACCCCACATGTCTCACATACCACTACGTGGTTAGTGACGTTGATATGTTCCTTGGATTGGGAAGAGCTTCCTACTTGTTGCTGCAGAAGGGCTAATTGGGCTTCCAGGAGTGCTACTTTACTTGAATCGTCCTGCTTGGCTTTGAGTGGCATAGCACGCGAGTTGCTATATTGAGAATCATGGATTGCCATTGACTCGATAGTCGCAGTAGCTATTTCTACATCGATTTGATCGAAACGACCATTGTTAGCGGAGTCGAGGATACGACGCGATTCGCCACAACAACCGTTGTAGAAGGTGATAGCTAGGAACCATGAATCAAGGCCATGATGAGGGCATTCTCTTTGTAATTCTTTGTACCTTTCCCATACCTCATAAAGGCTTTCATCGCCTCTCTGACGGAATCCAGTAATTTGACTCCGTAAGAGTGCGGTTCATTCTGGTGGGAAGTACTTTTGATAGAAAGCAAGAGCTAGACCATCCCAGTCGACTATTCCTAAGGCAACTCGATCAAGACTATTGATCCAGAGTTTTGCCTTTCCTCTTAAAGAGAAGGGAAAAAGCATTTCCCTAATCTGCTCTTGGGATACTCCAGTTTGTCTAATCGTGGAGCAATAGTCACAGAAGTTTTGGATATGAAGGTTGGGATCTTCTGTGGCATTGCCACCAAATTGATTTCTTTCTATTAGATTGATGAAGGCAGGTTTGATTTCGAAGTTTTGGGCTGTAATTTGAGGTGTAGCGATACCCTTTGGAAGTGTATCTGCGGTGGGTTTAGAATGGTCGGAAAGTCGAACCATTTTTGTTTGTGAAGATGAAGATGGAATGTTGGTTGAAAGTTGATTGGTTTTTGGAAATGGAGATGAGAATGGATCTTCTTCTCCTTCAAGATTAGGTAAGATATCCGAGTATTTCTCACGAATACGATCTAAACTTGAAATATCAGAAGCTTTTGAAATTTCGTTGAATAGCTTTAATTTCCTACGCAGAGTTCTTTCTAGTTCGGGGTCTAAAGGAATAGGGGTCCCTAGTCTAGAAGATCTGGGCATAAGATTGAAAAGCTAAGATGAAAAATCAAGAGAGGTCTAAAGGAATTTGGGTTCCTAAAGACTAGATAAAACTAATTGTGATAAAAATCACAAGAAAAAGGAAAATTAAACCGTGCTCCCTGGCAACGGCGCCAAAATTTGATCAGGCCTGTCGCAAGCCCAATACAAAGATAATTTACCCAGACTAGGCTAATAACAAATTAATGTAATTAGGGAAGTAGGGGTCGATCCTCAGGGAGATGGTATTTCCTATGGATTGTGAATCGTCTCACAATTGAGTTTTATCTAACGATTTTCTGGGTTTTGGGGTTTTGAATTCTAAACTAATAAAGAACATAAATAAAAACAAAATAAGAGCAAACTAAAATGAAAACAATAAAACAAATGATGATTTAACAATAATGAGAAGCATCTAGGGAAGTAGGTTCACACATGTAGATTGACATATTGATGAAATTGGATTTAGGATATGCAAATAATTCATTGCGCGTTCGTAAGAATGGTGTGTTCATTACAATCATAGATCAGATGGTCTAGCAGGCTTTTTAGGCGATTTACTAGGTCTTAATCCACTATGTCATGCTTTGTCTATTCAAATCTCGTATGTCTACCTTGGAAAAGAATTCCATACTAGTCAATGATTGTGATCAGGAATCGTCAACTATCGTTAAAGTCCAAACATGCATAGACACAATGTTTTAAAGGCACAATTTCTTTTATCCAATTGTCATCTTTTAATCAATCTAACATGGCTACCCTACACCCTAGAAAGGTGACTACTCACTCATGATTATGTTTATGTTTAAGATGATATTAACAATTAAAACTAGGATAGACATATTTAGTTGGTTTTTGACAATAATTTAGACTCTTTATAAGGCGATAATAACGATGCTACTTGACAATCTAAGAAATGAAACTACGATTATAACAACATGAAAATGAATCTAAATGATATGAATAACAATCACATGGAAAAAAATAAAGGATAATAAGCAAAGGATAAATAAGGAATACCTAGGGACGATCAACAACGAAAATGATAACGATAATAGAAATCCCTTGCATAGAATAATTGTACCTTGAATTAGAACTCTTGAACCCAACAAAGTAGATCACAAGATTGAAATTCTTATTGAACTAACTAATGTTTTGACAAGAAATGGACAGAAATAAACTAAGAACAAAAGACAAAAGAAGAAATGATCTAAACTAGAAAGACTAAAAACTAAAGAGAAAAGAAAAGATTATTCTAAAGAAGATGGGTAAGATAGAGATGGAGATGGAGATTGATATTGATGTGGATATGAGAAAAGAGGGGCTACAACATCTATATATAGTATTAGGGTTTCGTGGAGAAGATGTCGGGCATTAAACACTTAGGACAAAAATATGAGGTTGAAGCCGCCATGCTCGGATCAGCAAGGATACCCGATCGGGTATACACTTACCCGATCGGGTAAGTGGACATCTAGAAGCTCTTGACTAACGTTTCATCTTCCTTTGCTTTGACTTGACTTCCATCATACCCCTTGACCTCTTCAATCGGGTTTGTTGATAGGGTTTGATGTAAAGCGATAAATTCTCCCGCCTAATTGATTGATCTTCCGACAACTACGAAACCGTCTTTACTCCTTCTCTCTTTCGAATTAGTGAACCTTCTTGAAATGCCTTTCTCTTGGTCAAGCTTTCTTCTTCAAATCGTCTGGTTCTAGGCAAATGCTCGGGAATATAGAAAAAGGGCGTAGAAACGTCACTTTCCCTACAAAACAGGTTAGAACACAGGAATTTGCCTAGAAGACGATACTAGCTCATAAAATGGCTTAACAAAGCACAAATGACATACTAAAACGAGCTAAAGTGAGGGTTAAAATCATACAAATATTCACTTATCAGATATTTGTTATCCCTGACAAGGGGTTGGACAATTTCTATCGCACTATTCCCTTTGTACACTCACAGTCCTTCATGACCCAATAATTGCCCATTCACCCCTTTTTACAGAATGGCTTGGGGCAAAAGTCAAAGTCAATTAGAAACTATGCGAACTTGGGCGAATAGTCTATAGTCTAAAGAATTGACTCAAAAAGAATACTATAGTAGCTCTCGCCACGACCAGGTTTTATGAATTGCCAGAACTCTATAAGCGGTCACTGCCCGACAGAGTGTCCCATACAGTCTGTCTATGTGATCGACTTGTCATCTCATATGACTCTATGACACTTGAACTTGCCATCAATCGCATCACACTCTAGTCACTTCGAGACGTCACCTCATGTAAGCAACTAGGGGCCAAGGCTATGTTAATCCAGTTCACTTTAATAGGGTTCAAAGTTGTCATTACAACCTATTTGGATATCACAAAGCACAAAAATTGAGTTTTATAAACTCAAACGATAAATGTGATTATCATATATGAACAATCAACACAATGTTATTGCTTCATATCTTATAATCTAAAGTATACAAGTTCCTTGACACTTCATGGTCATCTTGTCTAAATGCAATAAAAGCTTGGACGGTGGATATACTTTTTATCCATTTGTTCCAACTTTATGAATTGCTCATTTTCTTTCCAATCATCGCTATTCCCAATAACATGAACTTATCTAAGTACATCACTAGATCTCTATCTAGTGTTGGGATCTTTAGTCTTGAAAGATGCTCCCACTTGTCATCATGATAACCACGTGATGAGTATCTTGGTGGAATGGTCTACTTATTAGATCCTTATAATCCACCTCATCCTCATCATTATGTATTAAGACTCTATTTGTAGAATTTTAATGATTGACACTCAAATCCTTCCTTTTATTTATTCGCTTTTATAACAAAATTTAGCCTTGGATTTTGTCAGATCTTTTACAGGTTTGGAAACTTGGGTCCGTGTGATACTTAACACGCAACTAAGTTATTATTACCAAACACAAGAATAAACTCATAGTTCTCCTCGAGAATCTCATGAACATTCTTGAAGGCTATCCAATGACTCTCATGTGGATTACTCGTTATCAATTTGTCATGCTTCAAGCATACAACATGTCAAGGTGTGTGCATATCTTGACAAATATGATTGGGATAATGACGGAAACATTAGCAATCATGCGTATCTTCTCTCATCTATCACTATAAATTTTGGATACCTACTCCTAGTCTTTCATCTAGGAATGATTTCTCAAACACTCCTCCACGGAAGGGAATGTCAGTTCATCATTCCTAATGACCAATATGTCTCCTACATACGAGACATGGGAGATATTTTTGCCTCAGACTAATCTTCATGTCCATACATTATGATTTTTCACTCCCACTAATCCTCATGTTCACACATGATAGATCTAGCTCCTACTTAACTACACGCATAAACATGGCTCTTCGACAATTCGAGGAAACCATTCTCTCTTGTTATGCCATGAGTGTTCTCTTAGGATCACACATTGATCTCCTAAGTTTTGTATGACAACTTGTCTACTTCTAAATACCCATTTAGAAAGGTAACTGTTTAACAACTCTTTGTCATTTGTCATACATATACGTGGTGTAGATACAATTTCTTTGGATCTCAAAGATGGTTATATTTTAACTTATATATAATACTTTACAATAAAGTTTTATTCACCTTGGGGAGGTCCAAAACCTTTCCAAGTGATTTCTCTCATATAGAATCCATCTTAGATGACATGGCTTTTATGTAACAAATTTAAATTTAGAATGATAACCGCCAACCCATAGATCATAGTCTTATCACTTTCGAAAGTAGATATTTTCACAATAAGCTTCCGACCTAGGATGACTTAAGAACATGTTCTTTTGTCTTTGTTTGTGGTATATTTTCTCCCACTCTATCCTTTAGTAAATACGCTTATTTACATGAAGGATAGCACCATGAGCCACAAACAGTTTTGTTTCTTTTGGAGTAAATGAGAAAATTCTTGTAAGGATAGCTTCATGAGCTCTATTCCTTAGTCACAATTAGCTTTGTTCTCTAGGTACAAGTGGGGTATAATGATCGTATTAACTCTTATTAACTTTGAGCGATCTATAGTAGACTTTATTTGTTTAGACTTTAGTATTCTAGCTTCTCTATAGACTCACTCTATTTAAGCAAAATACTTGGACTCTTATCCATGTCTTGAACAAATTTAAGATTCTTAATCCTAAATCTCCACGTGTGAGTTTGATGATCGGTTCGTCGTCAAAACAAACATCAAAAATAACCCAATAAAAGTAGTATAAAGGGGTCGAAATCCACGAGGATGGTGGGGTCAACTACTAGTTCGATTGAATCCTATTCTAGCCTAAAATATGACGGATAGGAAAGTTAACTAGAAACTAGGAAAAACAAGCAATTGCTAAGTAATAAAGATGAAAACAATTAAGGGAAAGGCTAGGGTGAAGGGTTCACCTTAGGGGGATTAATGGGTTAGTCGGGTAGCTAGCAAAGGGGTAAATAATTCGAGTAAAATCGATTGCTAATGTCTCAACAATCGATAATCATCAACAAAGCTATCGCATTTGTCTCAAATCACCCATATGAACACTTAGTCTAATCTTCTCTACCACCGTCGCTTAAGAGAAGATCAAACCATGTTTGATGAAAAGGCAACTTTCGTTCACCCATTTCATCAAACACTTGGTGTTCATATGGGCAATACCCAAATCATTTACCACAAACTTACTAATTAACCAACCTAATTCCCGACATGATCCACCCTTAGGCTCCCCCTAAACCCTAGAGGGTAATCTACTCACACATGGCAAAGGGGTTCAAAGCACTAAAGGGAAGGGGGAGTTCAATCAACATCATGCTATGAGAAGAATAAAGATAACAATCAAAAGATGAACTATAAACTAGAAATGGAAATTAATTGCATAAACAATAAAAAAGATGAGAAATTTAATACCAAACAAAACTTATATTGATGAATATGGGGGAATGTCTTCACCCAAGTCTTCAATACAAACCCCAAAAATGAAATGAAAGACTAGATTCAACAACTTGAAATGAGAAACTAAACTAGATTAGGGAAATATTAGGAGAGTAATTAGGGATTAATTTGGGTTACAAATTTCTAGGGTTTCGTGCTAAAAGGAATGTCAAAAAACTGCTTACAAAATAATAAGGGGGGGTATATATAGGTCTCTCGAAATTAAGGAAAAAATTAGAAGAAGAGGCGAATTTTTCAGTCTTGTGTTCCCGGCCGGTCGACCGGCCGCCGGGCCTTTGACCGGCCTGGGACACATCAGTGTCTTCATGAACTCCGTCTTCAAAAATCCCAAAATTTCACTAAGTATGGAAAATGGGGGTCTGGGCCGGTCGACCGGCCGCCGGTCCCCCACCGGCCTGGAACATCAAATGACTCTCAATGGCATTCTGATGTAGTCGCAGGCCGGGTAGTCGACCGGCCGCTGGTAGGCCGGCCGGCGCTACCTGGACCTTTTCTTCACTTTTTCAACTTCTTTCATATGTGGAGTCGAGGTCTGGGCCGGTGGACCGGCCGCCGGTCTGGGGACCGGCCAGCACCACCTGATGACATATTTCTTCATTTTTCATCTCATCTTCGAATCCCGACTCATGCAAGGTCTTTATGCACCGATTTCCTCATTTCCGCCTTAATTCCTGCAAATTGAGATCGATATTCATAGCGCGGGAAATCGGGAAATAAAATGCAATTAAAGACACGCAAATCCGTGTAAACGGACCAAAATGGGGACGAAAATGAGGTAAAAATGTGACTAAATAAATGCTTATCAAAATTCCCCACACTTAAGACTTACTCGTCCCCGAGTAAGTAAACAAAATTCGAGACCCATAAGTACCCTTATTCAATACTACTCTAATATTAAGGCTACAACCTAAACTATTAATAATATCCGACGGTAGGCAATTAACGGGCCTCCTCCGTCCCTTCAACTCACAACGAGATACTCATGAGGTAGAGTACCTCCTTGCAAGGCAAGTAGGGGCTTGCTCAAAACCGCGACGCATCCAAATGAAAAACACGTAAGAACACGACAAAGATGCATCTAACAAAAGAAAAATCACATGCCTCATCCATGTGACGGAAATATCTAAAAGGAAAACCGTTTAAATAATGCATGATCCTTGTAAGCCACTAATATCATAAAGCATGGAAAAATATTCGCCTCCTAGCGGTGCAAGTCTAATGAAAATTTCGAACCCCGTCTACTATTTGCTTGGCCAAGAGCGATAAAATGGAAGATGGAAATGAAATCCTCGTGACGTTATTAAGCACAATAGCATATGGAATTCACGTTTCTCAAATAAGTGAGACATAAGGGTCGTCCCGTCTCACTATGCAACTTCAAAGGTGAATGATTCAAGAAGGATAAAAGGAAATTGAGAATTGAGTCTTATTGCTTTTTCTTTTTCTTTCTTTTTGATTTGCATTTTGGTTTGCAATTTTTGGCATGAAACCACACGGTTTCCGTCAAGGACATGCGGTCGGAACCAACAATAGGGGTATCCCCACCGTAGTGGCATCGAAAGGGGGCCTAGATATGGGCCCACTAGAATCCCTAGAAGTTCCGTTTTGCACTTTCCTCGACGAAAACAAGAAAAGATGATAATTGACTCAATATTTTCAGCTTGTTTGATTTGTTTCCTTTTTTGATCAAAAGTGGAAGAACAATGAATCATGGTTGGTTGCATAGCAAGAACGGTCACCTAAGAATTCTTTCTACCATCGGAATAATCACATCAATCGAGGGTGTCGAGGTGGAATAAGCGCAAACTCGTGGCTCGGCATTAGTAGACGGGTTAAAACTCACTAGAAATGCACAACCCAGGGCGTCTAAAATTCCACGATTAAGATGAACACTTTATGAATAAAAAAGTAGCAAAAATGGACTATGCACATTCAACAAGTTTTCCAAAAAGACAATTATTAAAACATTTTTCTAAATGCAACTATATGCCATGATGCAATCTAGCATATATACAACTTAAATGCACATGCTCTAACCGACTATATGACACATAAGCTAATGCTATCTCCTAACAGCACACAAGTGGCACACACGCCAATCAACAAAATTCACACCATCGTCATCAACACATCCCGTCCTCAAGTAAGAAGGAAAGGAGATAAGGGAGAAGAGAAATAGGAAAGATCTCACCAAAGCGTCTTCATTTTCCCTTTTTCGTGCCTCATATGATGTGGGGCGCACCTATGGATGGAGATAAAAAGAAACACACGGCAATATATACAAAATAAACTATATACAAACTAATCTAAACATATATTTTTTGGAAAATTTTCAAATTTTTCGATTTTTAGGCATTTTTCAACTTTTTTCAAAAATCAACGATATATACAAAAGAAATAAAATCCTCCCCACACTTAAGTCTTACTCGTCCCCGAGTAAGTGACTCAAATATGAAAGGAGGGAAAAAAGAAAAGGAAAACAAAACAAATTTTTGGGTTTTTCAATTTTTTGGGAATTCCCTCCCCACACTTGGTATTTACATGGTGTGAGGGGTGAATTCAAAGCAAATAACATGTTTTTGGGTTTTTAAATATTTTGAAAAATAAAAACTTGTTTTTGGGGTTTTTGATTTTTGAAGAGAAATCACAATATGAACAATATATACAAGAGGGTTAGCTCTAAGTAAATGCATGAACTACACTATATGCTAATCTAGAGTCTCGCTGCGGTGGTAAGGTGCATAAATGCAAGCCCCTCATGGGGGTACCTCCCACAGGAAAGTCTAGTGTGCCATATCGGAGTCTCGTCGTGGCGGTAAGATGCATAAATGCACGCCCCTCATGGGGGTACCAACCACGGGAAAGTCTAAAAATGACACCAAACAAAATGCAACTACGCTATATGGATGCAAGGCTAATATGTGACGATATGTTACAAAATTAAATTCTAATGCAAGCCTAAATGGATGCAACTAAATGGATGACTAAGCTAAGATATAATACAACTATCTAAATGCATGCGAAAATATAAATATGATGAAGATTTGGATTAAAAGGGATCATACTCATGGGTTTCCGGCCTCAAGAGTATCCAGTGAAATCAGAGGATGTAGTATCAAATTGGCCATGACTGGCCTCAGCAAAAGACGCATCTACATCCTGGGCTCCCGAACCAGAGCCGCCACCCTCCACAATCTCGAACCGTGGACCCATCCTGTCAAACCACTCGGCATTCTGAGCCGCAATCTCTGGGTCCACCTCCTCCTCATCAACTACCGGCTGAGTAAAACCCGGCGCAGAAGAATAATAGTCTGGCTGAACATTGAAATCACCAAACACCCTAGAACCCTGATCATACCCGCCCTCTGGCCACATGAAATAGGACGGATGTGGGCCAACTGGCTCCCTATACCCCTCCCTACACCAATTATCGTAAGAAGGGTATTGGCCAAGAGCCAAGTCATAATACATCCTGTCCATCCGCTGCGACAAAAGAGCTCTATCCCGAGCTTCCTCCTCACGCCACTTAGCTGCCGCCTCTCTCTCCCTAGCCGCTGCCTCTCTCTCCGTAGCTGCTGCCTCGGAGGCCAAAGTCATGTCGGCCATGAACTGGATCAAGGAGGGATCCAAAGGTGGGTAACTGGTAGTGGTGGAAGTGGATGCGTCGGGTTGGGATGAATTGGGCCAAGGGCGCCACTGCTGCTGATGATAGAAGGGGCTCATATAAGGCAATGTGGTGGAAGTGGGGCCCCGCTCCTCTCTCCTATATGTAGTGACGGGGGCAGTAGGATCTCGCCTAAATGCGGTAACTGGAGCTAAAGGATCTTCCGGGGTTTCTTCAGGTGGTGGTGGAGGGTTCTCCTCCTCTAAGGGGAGAAGATAGTGCGCGCTATCAGGAACCACTTTCATAGCCGCACTATTAGGGAGGGGAATAGAATTTACCCCTCGAATCCTCCAATAAGTCTTCCCGTCCTCAACTCTCTTTATTACCCACTCAAGCTTCTTAAAAATGTAATCCTCCGTCAACAATGAGCATCCCCCTAAACACCTCAAATTACGCTCATCTAGAGCATCTCTACATAGGACATGGGCAATCTTGGTAACAATCCCCCCTAAATGGATTCCGGTAGGGCTAAACGGGTCATTGGCAATTTTCTGGAAGTGGATAACGACATGATGACCGATGTTGATCCCAAATTTATGCGGCTGTTGGAACAAGTAAGCCGCCAAAATCGAAAGCTCATCGGCTCTAAAATTATGACACTCCTCTCTCCCAAACAACGTCCAACCCATAAACCTATGCCAAAACCTAATAGGGGCATTGTGGCAAGCATTTGCCGGCCTCTTAGTTCCCTTCTCAAATTCAAAACCCGATATAGCAGTCCACACATCATTCACATTAAAGCTTTCGGGGACCTTGTACGACTTATGAAATTTGACCCCTAAAACCTTACAAAATTTCTCAAGGGGAAGGTTAAAAGCAGTATTAAGAAGGCGAAAGGAAACAATTTTGACCATACCCGTATTCCTATCCTTCTCATGGCTAAACGAACTCAAAAACTCCCAAGTAAGACGGGGGTAAGTACGGAAGTGCTGACCGTATAGCTCCCCCATCCCCAACCCTTTAAAAAGTTCAAGAGTGACCGTATCAAGGCCGAGGTTCCGCATAGTATTCCGACAAATAAACCGGGAGTGGGGAAGAGGTCTACGCTTTAAGCATTGAAATTTACCTCTTGCGATTTCGCTTACGAAGACGATATCCGGAAAATCGTTATCCGGACCCATTCCCGCCGTCACTTGTTGGAGCCTAGCCTCCAACTCCGCCTCAAGCTGAGCCCTTGTTCTTTTCCTTGGTGGTTGTTGAGCCATGGTGATTTTCGTTAGATTCAATTGAAAGAGGGAAAAATTTGGGTTTTTGAGGTTTTGGGATGAATTTATTTGATGTAGTGGGTTAATTTGTGGGTTTGATGTTGGATTTGGTGAATTAAGTGGTGATTTGTGTGAGTTTTTGTGGGTTTTGTTGGAGTTTTTGTGGAGATTTGAAGGAAGAAAGGTGAAAGAAGGGAGAAGAAACAAAGAAGAAAGAAAGAAAAAGAAGGTGTCACGAGTGATTTAAGGCTCTCGGGTAGGGGTCTGGGCCGGTCCAGGCACCGGCCGCCGGTCGACCGGCCTGGAACCCAGGTCAATTTTTTGATTTTTTTGGTTTTTTGGTTTTGCTCGTGTTCAGGTAGTCTAGGCCGGTCGGACCCCGGCTGCCGGTCGACCGGCCTAGAACTCGGCTCAAAATTTTCAACCTTCGAATTTTCAGCAATAATGTGCTCTGGGCCGGTTGTCAGACCGGCCGCCGCTCGACCGGCCTAGAGTACAGTTCAAATTTTTCCAAAACTCGCCAACTATGATAAAGAGCTCCAGGCCGGTCGGCACACCGGCTGCCGGTCGCCCGGCCTGGAACACCTGCTACTTAGTTTGCCTTCTTCACAATTCACCTTCTGGAGTGCTCTGGGCCGGTCGGCACCCCGGCTGCCGGTCGACTGGCCTGGAGCACGTCTACTCGTCTTCACCTCTTCTTCAAATTCACAACAAATCCCCTAAGAAACCCAAGTCACCAACAATATCCACCCAACCAACATAATCCCAATGATACGGTTTCAAACCAAACCCGACTACGAGTGTTTCAAACTTTCCTAAGACTTCTTCCTAAAGACGAAAAACCCGAGTACACAAATCCAAATCTTCACAACTATTCCTAATATGCATGCTATATACAAAAAATTGGTGGTTGTTGAGGGACTCCACCAAACCTATCAAATCTCAAGAGTTTACAAACAAGACTCCTCCTCGGGAAGTGGATCCCCAAGGAAGAGTACTTCCACCGTTCCCTTTTCATCTCCATCGAAATATCTTTTCACTCGATGCCCATTGACCTTGAAATTACCACCTTCTTCGCTCCAAAGTTCAAAAGCTCCATGTGGCGAAATGTCGATAACTTTGAAAGGACCCGACCATCTAGAGCGTAGCTTTCCCGGAAACAACTTGACTCTAGAATTATAGAGTAAGACTTGGTCACCCACTTTTACATCTTTATCAACCAATTTGGCATCATGCCATTTCTTTGTTTGCTCCTTGTAGATCTTTGAGCTTTCGTAGGCATCAAGTCTTAGCTCTTCAAGTTCATTCATTTGGAGAAATCGTAGCTCTCCGGCCATATCAATATCAAAGTTCATCTCCTTTAAGGCCCACCATGCCTTGTGCTCCAACTCGATTGGCAAGTGACAAGCTTTTCCATAAACAAGCTTGTAGGGAGTTGTGCCGAGTGGAGTTTTGAAAGCGGTGCGAAGGGCCCATAGAACATCCGGAAGCTTTTGAGACCAATCCTTCCTACCTTTGCTTGTAGTCTTCTCCAAGATAGCTTTTATTTGACGGTTTGAGACCTCTACTTGCCCACTAGTTTGAGGGTGGTAGGCAAGAGCGGTCTTATGAGTGACACCATGGGAAGAAAGTAAGAACTTGAAAGTGCTCTTCCTAAAGTGCGAACCCCCGTCGCTAATCACCACCCTTGGGGTCCCAAATCTCGGAAATATAGTGTTCTTGAAGAGCTTGATAACAACCTTAGCATCATTTGTTGGGGTGGCGACGGCTTCAATCCACTTGGACACATAGTCCACCGCTACCAAAATGTACTCATTCCCGCAAGAGTTGGGAAATGGTCCCATGAAATCAACTCCCCAACAATCAAAAAGCTCAATCTCAAGAATGTTTTGAAGGGGCATCTCATTCCTTTGACTAATAGTCCCCGTTCTTTGGCACCGATCACAAGATTTGACAAAGTAGTGGATATCCTTGAACATAGATGGCCAATAGAAACCACCTTGTAACACCTTTGCAATGGTGCGAGATGTACCAAGGTGGCCCCCATAGGCCGAGTTGTGAATTCTATCAACTATCTCCATACCTTCTTCTCTAGGAACACATCTTCGAAACATGTCATCACCACACTTGCGAAAAAGATGTGGGTCATTCCAAAAATAGCGTTTTGAGTCATGCTTCAACTTCCTCCTAGCTCTAGCATCCAACTCTTCCGGAATAAACCCACTCACAATCAAATTGGCCAAGTCCGCAAACCATGGTGATTTACCACCTATCATCATCAAACTATCTTCTCTCAACCACTCATTGATCGGGCCACTCTCATCCTTCAACCCATGATCTTCGGTAGTCAATCTAGATAGGTTGTCGGCAACAACATTCTCCGACCCCGCCTTGTCTTTAATTTCCAAGTCAAACTCTTGAAGTAAAAGAATCCACCTCAAGAGCCTTGGCTTTGCATCCTTTTTCACTAACAACTGCCTCAAAGCGGAGTGATCCGAGTATACCACAACCTTAGCACCAACAAAGTATTGCCGGAACTTTTCCACGGCATGAACAATAGCTAGCATCTCCTTTTCCGTCGTAGAGTAGTTGACTTGGGCGTGATCAAGAGTTTTGCTTGTGTAGTAGATTACATGATGCTTCTTGTCCACAACTTGGCCAAGCACCGCCCCGACCGCATAATCGGAGGCGTCGCACATAACTTCGAAGGGAAGGCTCCAATCCGGTGATCGGATTATGGGAGCCGTCACAAGAGCCTCCTTCAACCTACAAAAAGCACTCAAGCAACATTCATCAAATACAAATGGTGTGTCTTTGAGAAGAAGAGAAGTTAAAGGCTTGGCTATTTTTGAAAAATCTTTGATGAAACGTCGGTAAAAGCCCGCATGGCCTAGAAAACTTCTCACTCCTTTCACATTAGTAGGGGGTGACAAGTTTTCTATTACCGAAACCTTAGCCATATCAACTTCTATGCCTCTCTTAGACACGATGTGACCAAGCACAACCCCCTCCTCCACCATAAAGTGGCACTTCTCCCAATTGAGGACAAGGTTGTGCGCCTCACATCTTTGCAAAACATGAGACAAATTTAAAAGTCCAAGATCAAATGAGTCTCCATGGACACTAAAGTCATCCATGAAGACCTCCATACTCTTCTCAAGAAAATCGGCAAAAATTGCCGTCATACATCTTTGGAAAGTCCCCGGAGCATTACAAAGCCCAAAGGTCATCCTCCTATAAGCATAAACTCCTATGGGACAAGTGAATGTGGTTTTCTCTTGGTCTTCCGGGTGTAGGGGGATTTGGAAAAACCCGGAATAACCATCTAGAAATGAATAGTAAGAATGCCCCGCTAACCTTTCAAGCATTTGGTCAATAAAGGGGATGGGGTAGTGGTCTTTGAGGGTGGCGGCATTTAATTTGCGATAGTCAATGCACATCCGCCACCCGGTCACGGGTCTAGAAGCTAAGAGAGTCCCATCCTCTTGTTCCACCATAGTCACCCCTCCTTTCTTGGGCACTACATGGACGGGGCTCACCCCAGAACTATCGGTTATTTGGTAGATAATCCCGGCCTCTAACAACTTCATAACCTCACTTTTAACCACTTCCGCCATCTTAGGGTTCAACCTACGTAGCCCATCTACCTTAGGTTTGCTACCCTCCTCCAAGACAATCCTATGCATGCAAAGATTAGGACTTAACCCTTTGATATCATCAATGCTATATCCAAGTGAACCCCTATGAGTTTTCAAGACTTTCAAAAGTTCAAGTGCTTGGCCTTCACTTAAATTAGCATTAATGATAACGGGATAAGTCTCTCCCTCACCTAAAAAAGAGTACTTAAGTGAGGGAGGTAAGGGCTTAAGTTGTACCTTTGGATGGAGAAGGCCCTCCACCTTCTTCATTAGTTCATCATCTACCTCGTGGTCATCTCCCATCTCCTCATCATGGAGTGCCACTTGTAGAGCTTCTTCTTCATGCTTCTCTTCTTCATGCATCTTCTCAATCCCTTCCTCTATGACTTCTACCGAGCATGCTTTGTGAAACATTGGTCCCTTCACTAGATGTGGAAGATTAAATTCAAGGGTTTCGTTTCCCACCCTAAAGGTTAGCCGCCCGTCCCTCACATCAATGAGGACTCCTCCGGTAGCCAAAAAGGGCCTACCAAGGATGATGGGAGTTTGGCTATCCTCCGGGATATCTAGGACAACGAAATCCGTGGGGATCAAAAATTTGCCAACTTTAACGGGTACGTCCTCAAGCACACCCAAAGGTTGCTTAACGGACCTATCCGCTAGTTGTAGAGTCATAGAAGTGTGGGTTAAACTTTCAAGTCCACTTCTTTTAGCAATAGTTAAGGGAATGACACTTACACTTGCACCATTGTCACATAATGCCCTTGAAATCATGACTCCCCCCACAACACAAGGGATAGAGAAACTTCCGGGGTCCCCAAGTTTTTTTGGCATTTTAAAAGAGTTAGGATTAATGAGGAGCGCACTACACTCCGCCTCCATAATCATAACATCTTGGGTACCCAAAGTTCTCTTATGAGTCAAGATGTCTTTTAGAAATTTTGAGTAAGTGGGCATGTTCAATATAACATCGGTGAAAGGTACGGTCACTTCAAGTCCCTCAAGCATTTTTCTAAATTGGGTGAACTTGAAGTTTTCCTTAGTTTTCAAAGCTCTAGAGGGGTAGGGGATATCGGAAACAACAAGTGGAGAACTAAAAGATACCTTTGGAATGGGAGTTTTCTTGGTTACCTTAGCTCTTGCTAGTGGTTGTACCTCTACGCCGTCATCATTGACATCCTTGTTCATCTCCTCTTCATAAGGCATAATTTCGACATACCCTTCTTCTCCCTCTTTGGGTTGACCATCTTCCCCCTTGCCATCATCTTTTGACTCCAAGGTGGGAGTCAAAAAGGGCTCTTCAAGTTCTTCTCCTTCCTCAACATGCTCATCATTTGGAATCTCATCATTCATCATATCCATGTAGGGGTTATCAAGCACTAGTCCACTTCTTAAAGTCACCGCACATGCATGTTGGCTTGATGAAGCATCCTTGGAGCTTTTCCCTTGAGCAAGTAGACCTCCCGGAGGCCTTTGAGGGTTGTTTAAGGCTTGAGAAGCTAGCCTAGCTTCCAATTCTCTCACCTCCTTTTTGTGAGCATTAGTGACATTTTGCAAAGCCAAATTGTTTTGGATTTCCATGTTTTTGACTAATTGCAAAACTTCACTTATTGAAGGATCACTCTCTTGGTGGGGTTGATTTGTCAAAGGAAGGGCAAAAGCATAGTCATTCCGACCACTCGACCCTTGGTTGTTGTTTCTTTGATTGTTCAAGCTTCCTTGTTGGTTGTTGTTAAAATTCCCTTGTTGGTTGTTGTTAAAATTCCCTTGTTGCCCCCTTGAACCTTGATTGTTGAAATTTGACCCTTGGTTGTTGTTGAAATTTGGCCCTTGGCCTTGGAAAGATTGATCGGGAACCCCTTGGCTTGCTTGATTGCTTTGATTTCCTTGGTAAAAATTACCTTGGCCTTGATTGTTGAAGTTTTGGTTCCCTTGATTTTGATTCCAATTTCCTTGACCTTGATTCCAATTACCTTGGTTTTGGAAGTTACCTTGGTTATTGTAACCTTGATCATTGAATTGTTGATTTTGGAATTGATTTGATCCTTGACCTTGTTGAGAGTTGTTGAATTGATTGTTATAGTTTCCTCTTGAAAATTGACCTCCTCCTCTAGGTTGGGAAAAACCCGGAGGGTTGGAAGGTTGAGTTTGTGTGTGTTGAGGGTTTAAGACATTTTGGCTTTTGTAACTCATGTTTGTGTGAAATTTTGAGCTTGGATGATAGAAATTTGAATTTGGGTTGTAAGCTCCTTGATTTTGGAATTGAGGCATTGAGGGCCGTGGGTTGTTGTTGACTCCTTGAAAAGCATTCACATGTTGGTAGTCATTTCCTCCTTCATTGCTATAAGAAAAATTGTTCCCACAAACTTCAAAGGTGTGCCCATATCCATTGCAAATTTCACAAGTGGGGGTTTGATAAGCTTCCACCATGGGAGGTGCATAAGACCCACTAGCTTCATTCACATGATGGCCTTGACTTTGATTTTGAGCTTTTTGACGCTCGGCAAAACCCTTTGTAAAAGTTTGTGTGAGCAAATCAATCTTGGCATTGGTATCCGCATTTGAGAAGTTCTCACTTGGGTACTTAGAACTCCTTCTCAAGCTATTCCCTCTAGAACTAGTACCATAGCTAGATTCCGACTCAACCATCTTCTTAATCAATGCCGCCCCTTGTTGGTCATTCAAATGATCAAAACTTCCCCCCGCGGAAGCATTTACCATGGCCTTGGTTTGAGGGAGGAGAGTTTGATAGAAGGTTTGGGTGACATACCAATCCGCAATTCCATGGTGAGGGCATCGGGCAAGTAAATCAATGAAGCGATCCCATGCTTCTCCCAAGGACTCTCCATCCTCTTGTTGGAAGGTGGTAATCTCGTTTCTTAGCATCGCCGTTTTGGAGGCGGGGTAGTACTTACTTAGAAACTCCTTAGCCAAACCATCCCAAGTGGTGAAAGTGTTTGGAGGAGGGTTATTCAACCACCTCTCCGCCCGGTCCTTGAGGGAAAATGGGAACAACATGAGGCAAAGGGTTTCCTCGGGCACCCCATTCCTTTTCATGATTCCTACCCTACTTTTGAACTTTCTCAAGTGGGCATGAGCATCTTCATCGGGGAGGCCTCCAAAGCTATCCCGCTCAATAGAACTCATTTGAGCCGGGTGAATCTCAAAATTATTTGGGGCCAAAACACCGAAATTGATTGGAGATTGGGTATCATCGTGGTTGGGACGGTTACGATCACGTAAAGTCGTCATTTGAGGTTGATTTTGTTGTTGAGGTATTGTGGGTGGTGTATTTGGTAATGTATTGTAGAAGGGGTTTTCGAATATTGGTTCAATGGTGTTGTCTTGTGGGTGATCGATTGTTAGAGTGGATGTAGAAGCAATTGAAGTATTGGCTTGTTGATGGCTAACTCTTCTTGAATTCCTAACCCGAGCAAGAGTATTAGCTCGGAGAGTCCTAAATAACCTTTCGGGCTCCGGATGGCTCAAGAACAACCCTTCACCCCTAGGCATGCACTCAAAGCAACTCAAAAACAAGTTAGACTCCTAGTGTGTTTTTGGGCACACTAGGGAAAGACAATAATGCAAGGCACTCTACAAATAATCTAACAACGAAAAACCAACAAAAACAACAAGTAACTTGGCTAAATCTAAGACACAAAACACACTACGAGTTTCCTTACGCCATCCCCGGCAACGGCGCCATTTGATGATCGGTTTGTCGTCAAAACAAGCATCAAAAATAACCCAATAAAAGTAGTATAAAGGGGTCGAAATCCACGAGGATGGGGGAGGTCAACTACTAGTTTTTGATTGATCCTATCTAGCCCTACAATAATGACGGATTGGAAAGGTAACTAAAACTAGACAAAAGCAATTGTAAGTAATACGATAAAACCATTAGGGGACAGCTAGGGTAAAGGTTCCCTTGGGGTAGTTTAATGTTTTAGTTCGGTAACACAGCGAAAGTGATAAGCATTTATTTAGTCACATTTTTACCTCATTTTCGTCCCCATTTTGGTCCGTTTACACGGATTTGCGTGTCTTTAATTGCATTTTATTTCCCGATTTCCCGCGCTATGAATATCGATCTCTATTTGCAGGAATTAAGGCGGAAATGAAGGAATCGGTGCATAAAGACCTTGCATGAGTCGGGATTCGAAGATGAGTCGAAAAATGAAGAATTGAACCTCCAGGTGGTGCCGGCCGGCCTATTGACCGGCGGCCGGTCCACCGGCCTAGACATCAACTCCACCAATGAAGAAGTTGAGAAAATGAAGAAAAGGCCCAGGTAGCGCCGGCCGGTCTACCGGCGGCCGGTCGACTACCCGGCCCACACCTACATCAGAATGCATATGAGAGTGTTTTGGTGCTCCAGGCCGGTGGGGGACCGGCGGCCGGTCGACCGGCCCAGACCTCCTTTTTCCCATACTTAGAAGATTTTGAAGCATTTTGAAGGCGAGTTTCTGAAGACACTGTTGTGTCCCAGGCCGGTCAGAGGCCCGGCGGCCGGTCGACCGGCCGGGAACACAACATCGCAAAATTCGCCCTCTTCTTCTAATTCCTTCCTTAATTTCGAGAGACCTATATATACCCCCCCTTATTATTTTGTAAGCAGTTTTTTAGTTTTTTTAACATTCTCCTTAGCACGAAACCCTAGAAATTTGTAACCCAAATTAATCCCTAATTACTCTCCTAATATTTCCCTAATCTAGTTTAGTTTATCATTTCAAGTTGTGGAATCTAGTCTTACATTTCATTTTTTTGAGGTTTGTATTGAAGACTTGGGTGAAGACATTCCCCCATATTCATCAATATAAGTCTTGTTTGGTATTAAATTTCTCACCTTTTTTATTGTTTATGCAATTAATTTCCATTTCTAGTTTATAGTTCATCTTTTGATTGTTATCTTTATTCTTCTCATAGCATAATGTTGATTGAACTCCCCCTTCCCTTTAGTGCTTTGATTCCCTTTACCATGTGTGAGTAGATTCTCCTCTAGGGTTTAGAGGGAGCCTAAGGGTGGATCATGTGGGGTATTAGGTTGGTTAATTAGTAAGTTTGTGGTAAATGATTTGGGTATTGCCCATATGAACACCAAGTGTTTGATGAAATGTGTGAACGAAAGTTGCCATTTTATCAAGCATGGTTTGATTTTCTCTTAAGCGACGGTGGTAGAGACGATTATACTAAGTGTTTATATGGGTGATTTGAGACAAATGCGATAGCTTGTTGATGATTATCGATTGTTGAGACATTAGGAATCGATTTTACTCGAATTATTTACCTCTTTCGCTAGTTACCCGACTAACCCATTAAATCCCCCTAAGGTGAACCTTTTACCCTAGCCTTTCCCTTAATTGTTTTCATCTTTATTAATTAGCGATTACTTGTTTTTCCTAGTTTTTAGTTAACTTTCCAATCCGTCATATTTTAGGCTAGAATAGGATTCAATCGAACTAGTAGTTGACCTCCCCCATCCTCGTGGATTTCGACCCCTTTATACTACTTTTATTGGGTTATTTTTTATGCTTGTTTTGACGACAAACCGACCATCAAATGGCGCCGTTGCCGGGGATGGCGTAAGGAAACTCGTAGTTTGTTTTGTGTCTTAGATTTAGCCAAGTTACTTGTTGTTTTTGTTGGTTTTTAGTTGTTAGATTATTTTTAGAGTGCCTTGCATTATTGTCTTTCCCTAGTGTGCCCAAAAACACACTAGGAGTCTAACTTGTTTTTGAGTTGCTTTGAGTGCATGCCTAGAGGTGAAGGTTTGTTCTTGAGCCATCCGGAACCCGAAAGGTTGTTTAGGACTCTCCGTGCCAATACACTTGCTCGGGTTAGGAATTCAAGAAGAGTTAGCCATCAACAAGCCAATACTTCAATTGCTTCTACATCCACTCCAACAATCGATTACCCACAAACAACACCATTGAACCCATATTTGAAAACCCCTTCTACAATACACAACAAAATACACCACCAAATTCACCACCTACAATACCTCAACAACAAAATCAACCACAAATGACGACTCTACGTGATCGTAACCGTCCCAACCACGATGATACCCAATCTCCAATCAATTTCGGTGTCTTGGCCCCTAATAATTTTGAGATTCACCCGTCTCAAATGAATTCTATTGAGCGGGATAGCTTTGGAGGCCTCCCGGATGAAGATGCTCATGCCCACTTGAGAAAATTCAAAAGTAGGGTTGGAATCATGAAAAGGAATGGGGTGCCCGAGGAAACCCGTTGCCTCATGTTGTTCCCATTTTCCCTCAAGGACCGGGCGGAGAGGTGGTTGAATAACCATCCTCCAAACACTTTCACCACTTGGGATGATTTGGCTAAGGAGTTTCTAAGTAAGTACTACCCCGCCTCCAAAACGGCGATGCTAAGAAACGAGATTACCACCTTCCAACAAGAGGATGGAGAGTCCTTGGGAGAAGCATGGGATCGGTTCATTGATTTACTTGCCCGATGCCCTCACCATGGAATTGCGGATTGGTATGTCACTCAAACCTTCTATCAAACTCTCCTCCCTCAAACCAAGGCCATGGTGAATGCTTCCGCGGGGGGAAGTTTTGATCATTTAAATGACCAACAAGGGGCGGCATTGATTAAGAAGATGGTTGAGTCGGAATCTAGTTATGGTACTAGTTCTAGAGGAAATAGCTTGAGAAGGAGTTCTAAGTACCCAAGTGAGAACTTCTCAAATGCGGATACCAATGCCAAGATTGATTTGCTCACACAAACTTTCACTAAGGGTTTTGCCGAGCTTCAAAAAGCTCAAAATCAAAGTCAAGGTCATCATGTGAATGAAGCTAGTGGGTCTTATGCACCTCCCATGGTGGAAGCTTATCAAACCCCCACTTGTGAAATTTGCAATGGATATGGACACACCTTTGAAGTTTGTGGGAACAATGTCTCTTATAACCAATGAAGGTGCAAATGATTATCAACATGTGAATGCTTTCCAAGGTATCAACAACAACCCACGGCCCTCAAGGCCTCAATTCCAAAATCAAGGAGCTTACAACCCAAATTCAAATTTCTATCATCCAAGCTCAAAATTTCACCCAAACATGAGTTACAAAAGCCAAAATGTCTTAAACCCTCAACACACACAAACTCAACCTTCCAACCCTCCGGGTTTTTCCCAACCTAGAGGAGGAGGTCAATTTTCTAGAGGAAACTATAACAATCAATTCAACAACTCTCAACAAGGTCAAGGATCCAACCAATTCCAAAATCAACAATTCAATGATCAAGGTTACAATAACCAAGGTAACTTCCAAAACCAAGGTAATTGGAATCAAGGTCAAGGAAATTGGAATCAAAATCAAGGGAACCAAAACTTCAACAATCAAGGCCAAGGTAATTTTTACCAAGGCAATCAAAACAATCAAGCAAGTCAAGGGGTTCCCGATCAATCTTTCCAAGGCCAAGGGCCAAATTTCAACAACAACCAAGGGTCAAATTTCAACAATCAAGGTTCAAGGGGGCAACAAGGGAATTTTAACAACAATCAACAAGGGAATTTTAACAACAACCAACAAGGAAGCTTGAACAATCAACGAAACAACAACCAAGGGTCGAGTAGTCGGAATGACTATGCTTTTGCCCTTCCTTTGACAAATCAACCCCACCAAGAGAGTGATCCTTCAATAAGTGAAGTTTTGCAATTAGTCAAAAACATGGAAATCCAAAACAATTTGGCTTTGCAAAATGTCACTAATGCTCACAAAAAGGAGGTGAGAGAATTGGAAGCTAGGTTAGCTTCTCAAGCTTTGAACAATCCTCAAAGGCCTCCGGGAGGTCTACTTGCTCAAGGGAAAAGCTCCAAGGATGCTTCATCTAGCCACCATGCATGTGCGGTGACTTTAAGAAGTGGACTAGTGCTTGATAACCCCTACATGGATATGATGAATGATGAGATTCCAAATGATGAGCATGTTGAGGAAGGAGAAGAACTTGAAGAGCCCTTTTTGACTCCCACCTTGGAGTCAAAAGATGATGGCAAGGGTGAAGATGATCAACCCAAAGAGGGAGAAGAAGGGTATGTCGAAATTATGCCTTATGAAGAGGAGATGAACAAGGATGTCATTGATGACGGAGTAGAGGTACAACCAATGGCAAGAGCTAAGGTAACCAAGAAAACTCCCATTCCAAAGGCATGCTCGGTAGAGGTCATAGAGGAAGTGGTTGAGAAGATGCATGAAGAAGAGAAGCATGAAGAAGAAGCTCTACAAGTGGCACTCCATGATGAGGAGATGGGAGATGACCACGAGGTAGATGATGAACTAATGAAGAAGGTGGAGGGCCTTCTCCCTCCAAAGGTACAACTTAAGCCCTTACCTCCCTCACTTAAGTACTCTTTTTTAGGTGAGGGAGAGACTTATCCCGTTATCATTAATGCTAATTTGAGTGAAGGCCAAGAACTTGAACTTTTGAAAGTTTTGAAAACTCATAGGGGCTCACTTGGATATAGCATTGATGATATCAAAGGGTTAAGTCCTAATCTTTGCATGCATAGAATTGTCTTGGAGGAGGGTAGCAAACCTAAGGTAGATGGGCTACGTAGGTTGAACCCTAAGATGGCGGAAGTGGTTAAAAGTGAGGTTATGAAGTTGTTAGAGGCCGGGATTATCTACCAAATAACCGATAGTTCTTGGGTGAGCCCCGTCCATGTAGTGCCCAAGAAAGGAGGGGTGACTATGGTGGAACAAGAGGATGGGACTCTCTTAGCTTCTAGACCCGTGACCGGGTGGCGGATGTGCATTGACTATCGCAAATTAAATGCCGCCACCCTCAAAGACCACTACCCCATCCCCTTTATTGACCAAATGCTTGAAAGGTTGGCGGGGCATTCTTACTATTCATTTCTAGATGGTTATTCCGGGTTTTTCCAAATCCCCATACACCCGGAAGACCAAGAGAAAACCACATTCACTTGTCCCATAGGAGTTTATGCTTATAGGAGGATGCCCTTTGGGCTTTGTAATGCTCCGGGGACTTTCCAAAGATGTATGACGGCAATTTTTGCCGATTTTCTTGAGAAGAGTATGGAAGTCTTCATGGACGACTTTAGTGTCCATGGAGACTCATTTGATCTTGGACTTGTGAATTTGTCTAATGTTTTGCAAAGATGTGAGGAGCACAACCTTGTCCTCAATTGGGAGAAGTGCCACTTTATGGTGGAGGAGGGGGTTGTGCTTGGTCACATCGTGTCTAAGAGAGGCATAGAAGTTGATATGGCTAAGGTTTCGGTAATAGAAAACTTGTCACCCCCTACAAATGTGAAGGGAGTGAGAAGCTTTCTAGGCCATGCGGGCTTTTACCGACGTTTCATCAAAGATTTTTCTAAAATAGCCAAGCCTTTAACTTCTCTTCTTCTCAAAGACACACCATTTGTATTTGATGAATTTTGCTTGAGTGCTTTTTGTAGGTTAAAGGAGGCTCTTGTGACGGCTCCCATAATCCGATCACCGGATTGGAGCCTTCCCTTCGAAGTTATGTGCGACGCCTCCGATTATGCGGTCGGGGCGGTGCTTGGCCAAGTTGTGGACAAGAAGCACCATGTAATCTACTACACAAGCAAAACTCTTGATCAAGCCCAAGTCAACTACTCTACGACGGAAAAGGAGATGCTAGCCATTGTTCATGCCGTGGAAAAGTTCCGGCAATACTTTGTTGGTGCTAAGGTTGTGGTATACTCGGATCACTCCGCTTTGAGGCAATTGTTAGTGAAAAAGGATGCAAACCAAGGCTCTTGAGGTGGGTTCTTCTACTTCAAGAGTTTGACTTGGAAATTAAAGACAAGGCGGGGTCGGAGAATGTTGTTGCCGACCACCTATCTAGATTGACTACCGAAGATCATGGGTTGAAGGATGAGAGTGGCCCGATCAATGAGTGGTTGAGAGAAGATAGTTTGATGATGATAGGTGGTAAATCACCATGGTTTGCGGACTTGGCAAATTTGATTGTGAGTGGGTTTATTCCGGAAGAGTTGGATGCTAGAGCTAGGAGGAAGTTGAAGCATGACTCAAAACGCTATTTTTGGAATGACCCACATCTTTTTCGCAAGTGTGGTGATGGCATGTTCCGAAGATGTGTTCCTAGAGAAGAAGGTATGGAGATAGTTGATAGAATTCACAACTCGGCCTATGGAGGCCACCTTGGTACATCTCGCACCATTGCAAAGGTGTTACAAGGTGGTTTCTATTGGCCATCTATGTTCAAGGATATCCACTACTTTGTCAAATCTTGTGATCGGTGCCAAAGAACGGGGAATATTAGTCAAAGGAATGAGATGCCCCTTCAAAACATTCTTGAGATTGAGCTTTTTGATTGTTGGGGAGTTGATTTCATGGGACCATTTCCCAACTCTTGCGGGAATGAGTACATTTTGGTAGCGGTGGACTATGTGTCCAAGTGGATTGAAGCCGTTGCCACCCCAACAAATGATGCTAAGGTTGTTATCAAGCTCTTCAAGAACACTATATTTCCGAGATTTGGGACCCCAAGGGTGGTGATTAGCGACGGGGGTTCGCACTTTAGGAAGAGCACTTTCAAGTTCTTACTTTCTTCCCATGGTGTCACTCATAAGACCGCTCTTGCCTACCACCCTCAAACTAGTGGGCAAGTAGAGGTCTCAAACCGTCAAATAAAAGCTATCTTGGAGAAGACTACAAGCAAAGGTAGGAAGGATTGGTCTCAAAAGCTTCCGGATGTTCTATGGGCCCTTCGCACCGCTTTCAAAACTCCACTCGGCACAACTCCTTACAAGCTTGTTTATGGAAAAGCTTGTCACTTGCCAATCGAGTTGGAGCACAAGGCATGGTGGGCCTTAAAGGAGATGAACTTTGATATTGATATGGCCGGAGAGCTACGATTTCTCCAAATGAATGAACTTGAAGAGCTAAGACTTGATGCCTACGAGAGCTCAAAGATCTACAAGGAGCAAACGAAGAAATGGCATGATGCCAAATTGGTTGATAAAAATGTGAAAGTGGGTGACCAAGTCTTACTCTATAATTCTAGAGTCAAGTTGTTTCCGGGAAAGCTACGCTCTAGATGGTCGGGTCCTTTCAAAGTTATTGACATTTCACCACATGGAGCTTTTGAACTTTGGAGCGAGGAAGGTGGTAATTTCAAGGTCAATGGGCATCGAGTGAAAAGATATTTCGATGGAGATGAAAAGGGCACGGTGGAAGTACTCTTCCTTGGGGATCCACTTCCCGAGGAGGAGTCTTGTTTGTAAACTCTTGAGATTTGATAGGTTTGGTGGAGTCCCTCAACAACCACCAATTTTTTGTATATAGCATGCATATTAGGAATAGTTGTGAAGATTTGGATTTGTGTACTCGGTTTTTCGTCTTTAGGAAGAAGTTTTAGGAAAGTTTGAAACACTTGTAGTCGGGTTTGGTTTGAAACCGTATCATTGGGATTATGTTGGTTGGGTGATTATTGTTGGTGACTTGGGTTTCTTAGGGGATTTGTTGTGACTTTTGAAGACGAGGTGAAGATTTGAAGACGTGCTCCAGGCCGGTCGACCGGCAGCCGGGGTGCCGACCGGCCCAGAGCACTCCAGAAGGTGATTTTGAAGTTTGAAAATTGATGTGCAGGTGTTCCAGGCCGGTCGACCGGCAGCCGGGGTCCAACCGGCCTGGAGCACATTATCATAGAGGCTGATTTTTTGGAAATTTTTGAGCTGTGTTCTGTGCCGGTCGACCGGCGGCCGGTCTGTCACCGGCCCAGAGCACACTATTGCTGAGTTTTTGAAAGTTGAGAATTTTGAGCTGCGTTCTAGGCCGGTCGACCGGCAGCCGGGGTCTGACCGGCCTAGACTACCTGATAACGCAAAAACCCAAAAATCCACAAAAATCAAAATTTTGACTTGGGGTCCAGGCCGGTCGACCGGCGGCCGGTGTCTGGACCGGCCCAGAACCCACCCGAGAGCAATTAAACAACTCGTGAGCCAAAAATTTTTTTTTTCTTTCTTTCATTCTTCTTCATTCTTCCTTCCTTCTTTCTTCTTCCTTCCTTCAAAACTCAACAAACCCACAACAAAAACTCACCAAAACTCACAAAAACAACCCCAAAACTCACCAAATCCAACATCTAACCCACAAATTAACCCACTACTTCACCTAAATACATCCCAAAACCTCAAAAACCCAATTTTTCCCTCTTTCAATTGAATATTCCGAAAATCAACATGGCTCAACAACCACCAAGGAAAAGGACAAGAGCTCAACTTGAGGCCGAGTTGGAGGCTAGGCTTCAGCAGGTGACGGCGGGAATGGGTCCGGATAACGATTTTCCGGATATCGTCTTCGTAAGTGAAATAGCAAGAGGTAAATTTCAATGTTTAAAGCGTAGACCTCTTCCCCACTCCCGTTTTATTTGCCGGAATACTATGCGGAACCTTGGCCTTGATACGGTCACTCTTGAACTTTTCAAGGGTTTGGGTATGGGGGAACTATACGGGCAGCACTTCCGTACTTACCCCCGTCTCACTTGGGAATTTTTGAGTTCGTTTAGTCATGAGAAAGATAGAAATACGGGTATGGTCAAAATTGTTTCCTTTCGCCTACTTAATACTGCTTTTAACCTTCCCCTTGAGAAGTTTTGTAAAGTTTTAGGGGTCAAATATCATAAGACGTACAAGGTCCCCGAAAGCTTTAATGTGAATGATGTGTGGACTGCTATATCGGGTTTTGAGTTTGAGAAAGGAACTAAGAGACCGGCAAATGCTTGCCACAATGCCCCTATTAGGTTTTGGCATAGGTTTATGGGTTGGACGTTGTTTGGGAGAGAGGAGTGTCATAATTTTAGGGCCGATGAGCTTTCGATTTTGGCGGCTTACTTGTTCCAACAGCCGCATAAATTTGGGATCAACATCGGTCATCATGTCGTTATCCACTTCCAAAAAATTGCCAATGACCCGTTTAGCCCTACCGGAATCCATTTAGGGGGGATTGTTACCAAGATTGCTCATGTACTTTGTAGAGATGCTCTAGATGAGCGTAATTTGAGGTGTTTAGGGGGATACTCATTGTTGACGGAGGATTACGTTTTTAAGAAGCTTGAGTGGGTAATAAAGAGAGTTGAGGACGGGAAGACTTATTGGAGGATTCGAGGGGTAAATTCTATTCCCCTCCCTAATAGTGCGGCTATGAAAGTGGTTCCTGATAGCGCACATTATCTTCTCCCCTTAGAGGAGGAGAACCCTCCACCACCACCTGAAGAAACCCCGGAAGATCCTTTAGCTCCAGTTACCGCATTTAGGCGAGATCCTACTGCCCCCGTCACTACATATAGGAGAGAGGAGCGGGGCCCCACTTCCACCACATTGCCTTATATGAGCCCCTTCTATCATCAGCAGCAGTGGCGCCCTTGGCCCAATTCATCCCAACCCGACGCATCCACTTCTACCACTACCAGTTACCCACCTTTGGATCCCTCCTTGATCCAGTTCATGGCCGACATGACTTTAGCCTCCGAGGCAGCAGCTACGGAGAGAGAGGCAGCGGCTAGGGAGAGAGAGGCGGCAGCTAAGTGGCGAGAGGAGGAAGCTCGGGATAGAGCTCTTTTGTCGCAGCGGATGGACAGGATGTATTATGACTTGGCTCTTGGCCAATACCCTTCTTACGATAATTGGTGTAGGGAGGGGTATAGGGAGCCAGTTGGCCCACATCCGTCCTATTTCATGTGGCCAGAGGGCGGGTATGATCAGGGTTCTAGGGTGTTTGGTGATTTCAATGTTCAGCCAGACTATTATTCTTCTGCGCCGGGTTTTACTCAGCCGGTAGTTGATGAGGAGGAGGTGGACCCAGAGATTGCGGCTCAGAATGCCGAGTGGTTTGACAGGATGGGTCCACGGTTCGAGATAGTGGAGGGTGGCGGCTCTGGTTCGGGAGCCCAGGATGTAGATGCGTCTTTTGCTGAGGCCAGTCATGGCCAATTTGATACTACATCCTCTGATTTCACTGGATACTCTTGAGGCCGGAAACCCATGAGTATGATCCCTTATAATCCAAATCTTCATCATATTTACATTTTCGCATGCATTTAGATAGTTGTATTATATCTTAGCCTAGTCATCCATTTAGTTTCATCCATTTAGTTGCATCCATTTAGGCTTGCATTAGAATTTAATTTTGTAACATATCGTCACATATTAGCCTTGCATCCATATAGTGTAGTTTGCATTTACTTAGATCATGACATTGTATTATATCATTTTGCATTTAGTTTTAGGACTTTTATTTAGTCCATGCATTTACTTAGAGCTAACCCTCTCGTATATATTGTTCATATTGTTTTTATTTTTCAAAATATTTAAAAACCCCAAAAACAAGTTTTTATTTTTCAAAATATTTAAAAACCCAAAAACATGTTATTTGTTTTGAATTCACCCCTCACACCATGTAAATACCAAGTGTGGGGAGGGAATTCCCATAAATTGAAAAACCCAAAAAGATTGTTTTGTTTTTCCTTTTCTTTTTTCTCTCCTTCCATATTTGAGTCACTTACTCGGGGACGAGTAAGACTTAAGTGTGGGGAGGATTTTATTTCTTTTGTATATATCGTTGATTTTTGAAAAAAAAGTTGAAAAATGCCTAAAAATCGAAAAATTTGAAAATTTTCCAAAAAAATATATGTTTAGATTAGTTTGTATATAGTTTATTTTGTATATATTGCCGTGTGTTTCTTTTTATCTCCATCCATAGGTGCGCCCCACATCATATGAGGCACGAAAAAGGGAAAATGAAGACGCTTTGGTGAGATCTTTCCTATTTCTCTTCTCCCTTATCTCCTTTCCTTCTTACTTGAGGACGGGATGTGTTGATGACGATGGTGTGAATTTTGTTGATTGGCGTGTGTGCCACTTGTGTGCTGTTAGGAGATAGCATTAGCTTATGTGTCATATAGTCGGTTAGAGCATGTGCATTTAAGTTGTATATATGCTAGATTGCATCATGGCATATAGTTGCATTTAGAAAAATGTTTTAATAATTGTCTTTTTGGAAAACTTGTTGAATGTGCATAGTCCCTTTTTGCTACTTTTTTATTCATAAAGTGTTCATCTTAATCGTGGAATTTTAGACGCCCTGGGTTGTGCATTTCTAGTGAGTTTTAACCCGTCTACTAATGCCGAGCCACGAGTTTGCGCTTATTCCACCTCGACACCCTCGATTGATGTGATTATTCCGATGGTAGAAAGAATTCTTAGGTGACCGTTCTTGCTATGCAACCAACCATGATTCATTGTTCTTCCACTTTTGATCAAAAAAAAAAAAGGAAACAAATCAAACAAGCTGAAAATATTGAGTCAATTATCATCTTTTCTTGTTTTCGTCGAGGAAATGCAAAACGGAACTTCTAGGGATTCTAGTGGGCCCATATCTAGGCCCCCTTTCGATGCCACTACGGTGGGGATACCCCTATTGTTGGTTCCGACCGCATGTCCTTGACGGAAACCGTGTGCTTTCATGCCAAAAATTGCAAACCAAAATGCAAATCAAAAAGAAAGAAAAAGAAAAAGAAAGCAAAGTGTGAAATGGAAAATTTTCCAAGCAATAAGACTCAAATCTCAATTTCCTTTTATCCTTCTTGAATCATTCACCTTTGAAGTTGCATAGTGAGACGGGACGACCCTTGTGTCTCATTTATTTGAGAAACGTGAATTCCATATGCTATTGTGCTTAATAACGTCACGAGGATTTCATTTCCATCTTCCATTTTATCGCTTTTGGCCAAGCAAATAGTAGACGGGGTTCGAAATTTTCATTAGACTTGCACCGCTAGGAGGCGAATATTTTTCCATGCTTTATGATATTAGTGGCTTACAAGGATCATGCATTATTTAAACGGTTTTCCTTTTAGATATTTCCGTCACATGGATGAGGCATGTGATTTTTCTTTTGTTAGATGCATCTTTGTCGTGTTCTTACGTGTTTTTCATTTGGATGCGTCGAGATTTTGAGCAAGCCCCTACTTGCCTTGCAAGGAAGTACTCTACCTCATGAGTATCTCGTTGTGAGTTGAAGGGACGGAGGAGGCCCGTTAATTGCCTACCGTCGGATATTATTAATAGTTTAGGTTGTAGCCTTAATATTAGTGTAGTATTGAATAAGGGTACTTATGGGTCTCGAATTTTGTTTACTTACTCGGGGACGAGTAAGTCTTAAGTGTGGGGAATTTTGATAAGCATTCATTTAGTCACATTTTTACCTCATTTTCGTCCCCATTTTGGTCCGTTTACACGGATTTGCGTGTCTTTAATTGCATTTTATTTCCCGATTTCCCGCGCTATGAATATTGATCTCAATTTGCAGGAATTAAGGCGGAAATGAGGAAATCGGTGCATAAAGACATTGCATGAGTCGGGATTCGAAGATGAGACGAAAAATGAAGAAGTATGTTATCAGGTGGCCCAGGCCGGTCCCCAGACCGGCGGCCGGCCCACCGGCCCAGACCACCACACTGCAAGTGAAAGAAATGAAAAAGTGAAGAAAAGGCCCAGGTAGCGCCGGCCGGTCCACCGGCGGCCGGTCGACTACCCGGCCCACACCTACATCAGAATGTATGTGAGAGTGATTTGGTGCTCCAGGCCGGTGGGGGACCGGCGGCCGGTCGACCGGCCCAGACCATTATTTCCCATACTTAGAAGATTTTTGAAGATTTTGAAGGCAAAGTTCCTGAAGTCACGCATGTGCTCCAGGCCGGTCAGAGGCCCGGCGGCCGGTCGACCGGCCGGGAACACAAGACTGAAAAATTCGCATTTTCTTCTAATTTCTTCCTTAATTTCGAGAGACCTATATATACCCCCCCTTATTATTTTGTAAGCAGTTTTTTTTAGTCTTTAACATTCTTCTTAGCACGAAACCCTAGAAACTTGTAACCCAAATTAATCATAAAATACTCTCCTAATATTTCCCTAATCTAGTTTTAGTTTCTCATTTTCAAGTTGTTGATTTTAGTATTTCATTTTCATTTCTTGGAATTTGTATTGAAGACTTGGGTGAAGACATTCCCTCATACTCATCAATATAAGTTTGTTTGGTATAAAATCTCTCATCTTTTTTATTGTTTATGCAATTAATTTCCATCTCTAGTTTATAGTTCATCTTTTGATTATTATCTTTATTCTTCTCATAGTATTATGGTGATTGAACTCCCCCTTCCCTTTAGTGCTTTGATTTCCTTTACCATGTGTGAGTAGATTATCCTCTAGGGTTTAGGGGAGCCTAAGGGTGGATCATGTGGGGTATTAGGTTGGTTAATTAGCAAGTTTGTGGTAAATGATTTGGGTATTGCCCATATGAACACCAAGTGTTTGATGAAATGTGTGAACGAAAGTTACCATTTTATCAAGCATGGTTTGATCTTCTCTTAAGCGACGGTGGTAGAGACGATTAGACTAAGTGTTTATATGGGTGATTTGAGACAAATGCGATAGCTTGTTGATGATTATCGATTGTTGAGACATTGGCAATCGATTTTACTCGAATTATTTACCCCTTTCGCTAGTTACCCGACTAACCCATTAAATCCCCCTAAGGTGAACCCTTTACCCTAGCCTTTCCCTTAATTGTTTTCATCTTTATTACTTAGCGATTGCTTGTTTTTCCTAGTTTTTAGTTAACTTTCCAATCCGTCATATTTTAGGCTAGAATAGGATTCAATCGAACTAGTAGTTGACCTCCCCCATCCTCGTGGATTTCGACCCCTTTATACTACTTTTATTGGGTTTTTTTTGATGCTTGTTTTGACGACAAACCGACCATCAGACATCTATCACAAGATTTGATAAAATAGTGGATATCTTTAAACATCGATGGCCAAAAGAAACCACCTGGTAACGCACCTTTGCAATGGTGCGAGATGTACCAAGGTGGCCTCCATAGGCCGAGTTGTGAATCCTATCCACTATTTCCATTCCCTCTTCCCTCGGAACACATCTTCTAAACATGCCGTCACCACACTTGCGAAAAACATGTGGGTCATTCCAAAAGTAGCGTTTTGAATCATGCTTCAATTTCCTTCTAGCTCTAGCATCTAGCTCCTCCGGAATGAACCCGCTCACAATAAAATTCGCCAAGTCCGCAAACCATGGTGCTTTACCACTAATCATCATCAAACTATCTTCTCTTAACCACTCATTGATCGGGCCACTCTCATCCTTCAACCCATGATCTTCGGTAGTCAACCTAGATAGGTGGTCGACAACAACATTTTCCGACCCCGCCTTGTCTCTAATCTCCAAGTCGAACTCTTGAAGTAATAGAACCCACCTCAAGAGCCTTGGCTTTGCATCTTTTTTCACCAACAATTGTCTCAAGGCGGAGTGATCCGAGTAAACAACTACCTTAGAACCAACAAAGTATTGCCGGAATTTTTCCACGACATGAACAATGGCCAACATTTCTTTCTCAGTTGTCGAGTAATTAACTTGAGTTTGATCTAGAGTTTTTCTTGTGTAGTAGATGACATGATGCCTCTTGTCCACGACTTGCCCAAGTACCGCCCCAACCGCATAATCGGAGGCGTCACACATAACTTCAAAGGGAAGACTCCAATCCGGTGAGCGGATTATGGGGGCCGTCACAAGGGCCTCTTTCAACCTACAAAAAGCACTCAAGAAAGATTCATCAAATACAAATGGGGTGTCCTTAGAAGAAGAGAAGTCAAAGGCTTGGCAATTTTAGAAAAATCTTTGATGAAACGTCGGTAAAAGCCCGCATGGCCTAGAAAGCTCCTCACTCCCTTCACATTTGTAGGGGGTGACAAGTTTTCTATCACCGAAACCTTAGCCATATCAACTTCTATCCCTCTCTTAGACACGATGTGACCAAGCACAACCCCCTCCTCCACCATAAAGTGGCATTTATCCCAATTTAGGACGAGGTTGTGCTCCTCACATCGTTTCAAAACATTAGACAAATTCAATAACCCAAGATCAAATGAGTCTCCATGGACACTAAAATCCTCCATGAAGACCTTCATACTCTTCTCAAGAAAATCGACAAAAATTGCCGTCATACATCTTTGAAACGTCCCTGGAGCATTACAAAGCCCAAAGGGCATCCTCTTATAAGCATAAACTCCAATGGGACAAGTGAAGGTTGTCTTTTCTTGGTCTTCCGGGTGTATGGGTATTTGGAAAAACCCGGAATAACCATCAAGAAACAAATAGTAAGAATGCCCGGCTAACCTTTCAAGCATTTGGTCTATAAAGGGAATGGGGTAGTGGTCTTTGAGGGTGGCGGCATTTAGTTTGCGATAGTCAATGCACATCCGACACCCGGTCACGGGGTCTAGAAGCGAGGAGAGTCCCATCCTCTTGTTCCACCATAGTTACCCCTCCTTTCTTGGGCACTACATGCACGGGACTCACCCATGAACTATCGGTTATTTGGTAGATAATCCCGGCCTCAAGCAACTTCATGACCTCATTTTTCACTACTTCCGCCATCTTAGGGTTCAACCTACGTAGCCCATCTACCTTAGGTTTACTACCCTCCTCCAAGACTATTCTATGCATGCAAAGATTAGGACTTAAGCCTTTGATATCGTCAATGCTATATCCAAGTGAGCCCCTATGAGTTTTCAAGATTTTCAATAATTCAAATTCTTGGAGCTCACTCAAATTAGCATTGATGATAACGGGATAAGTCTCTCCCTCACCTAAAAAGGAGTACTTAAGTGAGGGAGGTAAGGGCTTTAGTTGTACCTATGGAGGGAGAAGGCCCTCCACCTTCTTCAAGAGCTCATCATCTATCTCATGGTCATCTCCCATCTCCTCATCATGGAGTGCCACTTGTAGAGCTTCTTCTTCACATTTTTCTTCTTCATGCACCTTTTCAACCACTTCTTCTATGACTTCGATGGAGCAAGCTTTGTGAAACATTGGTCCCTTCACTAAATGAGGAAGATTAAATTCAAGGGCTTCGTTCCCCACCCTAAAGGTTAGCCGCCCTTCCCTCACATCAATGAGGACTCCTACGGTAGCCAAAAAGGGCCTACCGAGGATGATGGGAGTGTGGCTATCCTCCGGGATATCTAGGACAACGAAATCCGTGGGAATAAAAAATTTACCAACCTTAACGGGTACGTCCTCAAGCACACCCAAAGGTTGCTTAACGGACCTATCCGCTAGTTTGAGAGTCATAGAAGTGTGGGTTAAACTATCAAGCCCAATTCTCTTTGCAATAGTTAAAGGAATGACACTCACACTTGTACCGTTGTCACATAATGCCCTTGAAATTATGACTCCCCCTACAACACAAGGTATTGAGAAACTTCCGGGGTCCCCAAGCTTTTTAGGCATTTTGAAAGAGTTAGGATTAATGAGCAGAGCACTACACTCCGCCTCCATAACCATAACATCTTGAGTACCCAAAGTCCTCTTGTGAGTCAAGATGTCTTTAAGAAATTTTGAGTAAGTGGGCATGTTTAATACAATCTCGGTGAAAGGTAAGGTCACTTCAAGTCCCTCAAGCATTTTTCGAAATTGGGTGAACTTGAAGTTTTCCTTGGTTTTCAATGCTCTAGAGGGGTAGGGGATATCAGAAACAACAAGTGGAGAATCGGGAGATACCTTTGGAATAGGAGTTTTCTTGGTTACCTTAGCTTTTGCTATTGGTTGCACCTCTACTCCTTCATCATCGACATCCTTGATCATCTCCTCCTCATAAGGCATACTTTCGACATACCCATCTTCACCCGCCTTGGGTTGATTGTTAAGGCTTGAGTTCCCATCAACCTTACCCTTTCCTTTGCCATCATCTTTTAACTCCAAGGTTGGAGTCAAAATGGGCTCTTCGATTTCTTCACCCTCCTCAACATGCTCTTCATTTGGAATATCATCATTCATCATGTCCATGTAGGGGTTATCGAGCACAAGTCCACTCCTCAAAGTCACCGCACATGCTTGGTGACTTGATGAAGCATCCTTGGAGCTTTTCCCTTGAGCAAGTAGACCTCCCGGGGGCCTTTGAGGATTGTTCAAAGCTTAAGAAGCCAACCTAGCTTCCAATTCTCTCACCTCTTTCTTGTGAGCATTGGTGACATTTTGCAAGGCCAAGTTGTTTTGAATTTCCATGTTCTTGACTAGTTGCAAAACATCACTCATGGAAGGCTCGTTCTCTTGGTGAGGTTGGTTTGTTATAGGGAGTGCAAATCCATAGTCATTCCGACTACTTGAACCTTGATTGTTGTTCCTTGGGTTGTTAAAGTTTCCTTGTTGGTTGTTATTGAAATTTCCTTGTTGTCCTCTTGAACCTTGACCATTGAAATTTGGTCCTTGATTGTTGTTGAAATTTGACCCTTGGCCTTGGAAAGATTGATCGGGGACCCCTTGACTTGCTTGATTGTTTTGGTTGCCTTGGTAAAAATTACCTTGGCCTTGGTTGTTAAAGTTTGGGTTCCCTTGGTTTTGGTTCCAATTTTCTTGACCTTGATTCCAATTACCTTGGTTTTGAAAGTTACCATGGTTATTGTAACCTTGATCGTTGAAGTTTTGGTTTTGGAATTGGTTGGATCCTTGGCCTTGTTGTGAGTTGTTGAATTGGTTATTGTAGTTTCCTCTTGAAAATTGACCTCCGCCCCTAGGTTGGGAAAAACCCGGAGGGTTGGAAGTTTGAGCTTGTGAGTGTTGAGGGTTTAACACATTTTGACTTTTGTAGCTCATGTTTGGGTGATTTTTCGAACCCGGATGATAGAAGTTGGAGTTTGGATTGTAAGCACCTTGACTTTGGAAGGGAAGCCTTGAGGGTCGTGGGTTGTTGTTGACCCCTTGAAATGCATTCACATGTTGATAGTCATTTTCTCCTTCATTGTTATATGATACATTATTCCCACAAACTTCAAAGGTGTGTCCATACCCATTGCAAATTTCACAAGTAGGAGTTTGATAAGCTTCCACCATAGGAGGTGCATAAGACCCACTATCTTCATTTACATGATGACCTTGACTTTGATTGTAACAACCCGGATTTTTAAAACAAAAGAAATAACTTAATAATAAATAATCCATCAGAGTACAAAGATGAATAGGGTCAAGGTGGCGGAAACACCTGACCAATCCGGATCGATACTCAAATCCAAAACTAAACTAATACATTATTAATTTTCATAAACTAGATTAACTTCTAAACAATTTATTTGTCTCGCCACGAGTCTCTCCAGCCCAAGCATCCAGACACAAGCAGCAATCACTTCAACCTGAGAATGGGGGTCGACAATCAGTCGGGAGTAACTAGATGCTCTCCCAGTCATGTTTACAACAGGCTGAATTAATAACAATCTATAACAACAGACAATAATCATAACAGACATGTGAAGCAATTTATACAATATGACGTGCAACAAAACTTACTATGACATCATCATTTCCAAACGAATGCAACTAGACAAACCCCTAGACCATGAACACTAACTCGACCGAAAGTGACACGTGATCCATAGCAATAAAGTCACCAATTCAATCAACAAGACATAGCGAATAGAATGAACGCCGTTAGAGCGATTAACGAACTGCCTCTAACCACTAGAGCGATTAACGAACTGCCTCTAGCTAATGGAGCGTATAATGAACTGCCTCCATCGGTGTGGACCGTATAACGAACTGCATCCACTGTGGACCGTATAACGAACTGCATCCACGGTACTATGTATAGTGTATAACCACTGCCTATATGTCTAAGACCTGGCCAGACCCTCGATGCATTAACTGTACATCGAACGACACTCGGGGACCAGAGCGTATAACGAACTGCCTCTGATACCCCCCCGAACATAGACCATAAAACCAAATCCCCAAAGGGTAGCGTTAGTTCATTCCGATAGTATCTAATTGATACTATCGTCATCTATTCAACCAGTGACAAACAAATGCACAGTATAACTGACTGTACTAACCACTGCGTGAACAACGTCACGACTCAACTCAGGAACAGTATAACTGACTGTCCAACAATGCGTGAGCAACGTCACGACTAAACTCAAGAACAGTATAACCGACTGTCCAACAATATAAGAATAAGAATAACCAATACAATATGCAAACATAGCGTTATAATCCAACTGACTATAACACTACACAAAACAAGCACAGATGACCAAGGTTATAGTATCTCATCCTATAACATTACACCTCGAAGGTCATGTTATAGTTCGAGTTACCATAATACCAGACACAAAAGCATATAACATCCAATGTTATAATACCACAAACTATAACCTTCACATAACCTTAGTGAAGTTATAGTAACTTCAGCTATAACCTTCACTCAGCTTTAGTGAAGTTATAGTAACTTCAGCTATAACCTTCACTCAGCTTTAGTGAAGTTATAGCAACTTCAGCTATAACCTTCACTCAACTTTAGTGAAGTTATAGCAACTCAACTATAACCTTAGTTAAGCGTGTCAGGTTATAGTATCATCAACTATAACCTTCGCTTAACTTCAGCAAAGTTAAAGTACACCACCTATAACTTTGGTTAAGCTTATCAGGTTATAGTATCATCAACCATAACCTTCACTTAACTTCATCAAAGTTATAGTACCTTCAGCTATAACTTTCACTTAACTTTAGTGAAGTTATAGCACTTCAAGCTATAACTTTATACGTGCGAGGTTATAGTATCATCAACTATAACTCTCTTCCGTCACGGGTTAGTCCTCTATAACACCATCACCGAGGGGTCGACTCCACGGTACAAACCGCCATGTCACCACAACGAGTCTTGTTATAGTTCACCGCACCATAACGTCACTTTCAAAGTTATAACTCAAAAAGGTATAATTAGGGTAACTTACATGCAAAGTTATAGCAACTTCAGCTATAACCTCGATGATGTAAACCAAACCCTAATTTCTCAACATAAACAACCCTAGCCTCTCCCACAAGGAGGAGGCCGAAACCCTAGGCCACGACAACCTCACGGCCGCGCCACCACCAACAACGCTAGGGTTCGCGAGTTGAACCCTAGTTCGCGCACCAAATAAATAATTGAAAATAGAATAACAACATAAATATTAAATGCAATTAAACATGTTAATCATAAGCATAAATAACCACACAAACAATTAATCATACAATCAATCATTATATCATGTTAATAATTCACTTTCTATAAACATAATTAAAGGAAAACACTTAGTTACCTTTATTACGCAATAAAGACCGCAAAATAATTTTCATCTTCATAAAAACGCCATTAATAAAGTCCTACACGAATCCTCCTCCAAAATCGTCCAAAAGAAAGACATCTTCTTCTAATTATTCTTATTTACCCATCAAATATATAAACCCTAAAGGTAGGTCTAAACCCCATACAATCAAGTATTATGAATAAAATATATTGTAGAGGTAAAAGCCAGGATTGTAAATATATAATTTATATTTGATTTGGATGAAGATAGTTGTATAACAATGGAGTCAAAGAGAGAAAAATAAGAATAGAGGAAGAAGGGAGGTGGTGTACGCACAAGAGAAATGAATTGAGCAACCTACTTGCTAGGTTAAATTTTCCATTTATAAGAGAGTTCAAGTGGGCTTTTGACCCATTAGCTCACAAGATGGATTATCCAATTATAAATCAGGTTTAGAATAATTAAAACGCTCAAAGAGTTTATATAGGAGAAGTAGTTATTAAATTTAAAAAGTAAAATCGTGCGCGGACATTTTAACCCATCCAAATTAGGTAAAAACGGAAAACAACATAAAAGAGATCGCAAGCGTTAAATACGCATTAAATAATTAAACTCGCAAAATAATTATTTTAATAAATAAATTTCCGGATAAATTTTATTATAAAAACACGTGGTGTTACAATCCTACCCCCTAAAAAGAAGTTTCGTCCTCGAAACTGAATTTTATAAAAGAAAGCCAAATAAAAGGGCAACAACTAACTACAAAGAAAACCCACAACTACAGCATTCGCTGCGCACTCTGATTCCTAAAAAGCTTCCTGACAAAGGCAAACTTCTATTCTTTAATTTGGACATCATTTACATAATCCACAACTCGCCAAATCTCAATAGGCTCACATCACCACAATCAACTCAAATTCGCACTCAATCTCCTTCCATCCTAAACCGCAATTAACTTTATACCTTTCAACATCTTGATACAAATTCCACAACGACCGCAATCAATGACATTCCACAAAATTCATAGCTTAATCTATTTCCATAAGCACATTTAGCTATTCAAACGAATATCTAGGTTCCTCAATTCATCACATTTCAATTTGTTTATTACAAATCCATAACCTAACGCCTCAAATGATTAGACTCCATCAATATCCATTATATAACAATGCATCCACAAATATCACTATTCAAAATACCACAAATTAATGGTTTAGAAGCTCATCCCCAAATGCCACAATCATTAAATACATCCAACCTAATTGCGAT
>JAIUZE010069024.1:0-24157 GCA_022085475.1 Heliosperma pusillum | reverse complement strand
TTTTTTTTTTTTTTCATTTTATCATTTCGCGGGTGAATTGAGCTTGCGACGGAATTTCCGTCGCAAAATCCGTCGCAAACTGATGTATTGCGACGGAATGCAATACGTCGCAAAACATCCGTCGCAAAATATCAAAAATTCCGTCGCAAAGTCAATTTTGCGACGGATTTGAATTCCGTCGCAACAAATCCGTCGCAAAATGCCTTTTTTGTTGTAGTGTACATGACTACATTCTTTGTATGAATGATAAATATTTTTCATACTCAAAACATGATATCTCATTCACTTCAGGGAATGATTTTTGAATTGATTGGATATGATTATCAACTCTTAAGAGTATCTCATCTTGCAAATATTCATGTATAATCCCGAGTTCATTTTTAATTATGATGCTAAAATAATACTCATTATATGAAATGTGAGAATTGATCAACACTGTGAACTTCAGGTCACAGTTTCAGTATCTGTAAACATTATGAACTTCAGGTCATAATTCAGTATTTGTAAACACTATGAACTTCTGGTCATAGTTTTAGTATTTTTTAAACAATATGAACTCCAGGCCATAAAATAAACATCAATCAACTCGTATATGAATTTCATTTTTCTTTACTCATAGATATATTAGTCCAACACGACCTTTCATGAAATATTTTTCTTTACTATTCGAATTTGGCTAATTAAAGGCCTCATTACTTGGCTCACGAAAGGCCACATTATTAGGCTCAGTTCAGGCCAAAATATTAGGCTTAATATTATGCCTTGTTCTCGATCTCTGCTATAGGCATAGTCTTTATGAGATGTCACATTCTCTTCAAAGAATGGACCAAATTTCAAATCTCATTATATTGTTCAACTTCGGGTGAACAAAAATCAGTTTAAATAATCTTTTCTTTAATAAAGACCGCTTTATCCATTTAAAACTCAAATCTGGTTCATAAATTGCAGCTGTGAACTTGCAGCTGTGAACTTCTGGCCACTAACATTTACATGTGGACTTCTGGCCACTTTTATACTTACACAATATGAACATATTGTAATGATGAGACGATGTTAAATTATTATACATTTTTGAACTTTGAACTTCAGGCTAAAGTTGTAATATGATATCTTCTCGTCCCTTTAAACATTGAACTTCATGCCAAAGTCGTAATATGATATCTTCTCAACTTTATAAAATAAATCTTTGGAAATTCAGATCCAAACTTATATTATAAGTCCTTTGCCAAAAACTAAGCTCAATAATATGTTTATTGTACAAGATTGACTTAGTTACCATATTAAATAAGAACTATTCGTTTCTCGGTGTCATAAGAATATCAAACGCAGCAATTAAGGAGTATCCCATAGTTCATGGTATTAATTAGGACAATGTTACGTCAAATTAATAGATACTGTACGGACAGGTAAACATAAATTAAATATAAACAAAATATTGATGCAACAGTTGATCGAAGCAATCGAGAAATCAATGTTACAAAATCAATGAGAATTGTTTCATAAGCATGTGGCAATTTAATATTATGCTTTGCATGCAATAATCGTTTGATTAATTCTTAATCCTTGATTCGTAGATTCATAGGTTTTCACGAGTAGTAAATCTGTAAACATACCTTAAGTAAATAATAGAATAAGATCTGATATGAACCTCCATATTATCATATTTGAATAATAACTATTTACTCAATTGGTTAGGCTCGTGTTGATAAAGTGTTGTGAAACAAAGTGAAAAATAATTATATAGAGAAGGTAGAGAGAAGCTAAAGAGAAAGTAAGGTGATGATCATTATTTATATACATATTTTATGCCTCCCTTAGACGCAAATTACTCGATTTACCGTCTTTCCTTGCTTATTCTATGCTATTTTAGCTAGAATATCGATTCTGCCGCTTTTGTTATGTTTTAATGCAGATTGGATGCATTTGGAGCTTTTTGAGTTGATATGGAGCATGGCGGAGTCGGATCGTAGAAGGTTTGGCAAGGGAATCGAGAACGGTGGAAAAGAAATGAAGAAAAACGAAGAAACAAGTCATTTTGAAGGCTGCTCGATCAAGCATTGTGCCTTGCTCGATCAAGTCGGGCTTAAGGTTGCTCGATCTAGCAACATACCCTTGCTCGATCGAGCAACCCAATATTTCGACGACTTTTTCATATTTTCCTAAACTTTAACCTAATTAATTAGATTTTTGTATTATAAAAGGAAAGCTCGTCTTTCATGCTTTCTTATGCTTTTCAATGCTTTATTGCTTTAAATTAGAAAACCTAATTTAGTTTGCTTGCCTCCGGACGGATTTTATTCATCAAAGACGATTGTCTTTAGTTCAACTTGTAATCGGTACTCTTCAATCTTTCTTTGTTATTCAATTTAGTTACCTTCTTGTTCTTTAATTATTCTTCGTTCATCCTTTCATTATTGTTAATCATGTTTACTTTAATTATTATTGTTGTTGTTTATATCGTTATGAGTAGCTAAATTCCTTTATAGGGTTGAAAGGGGATCTAGGATTGTTAGAAGGGGTAGATTAATTGATTGAATTGCAATTGCATGGTTATCGTTTGATTATCGTTTTAATTCTAGTTGTTTGATTACTGGTCAGGATTAATTAACTAGTCTCGCAAATTAGGATTAACACCGACCGGGTTAAGACTAAGATAGGCTACGATAATTGAATAGAACTCGTTTAATGATAGCGATCGTATGTTAAATTGTAGATCTAAAGGGCATAATTGAATCGACCGATCTTGTGACCTTATATAGCTTTATTGCATGATAATTGATTTCATCCTTACCCCTGAACAATAATCCTAGTGAACCTGTGACCCTAGACTTTTTAATCTCATTGTTTTCAACCTTATTAATTTGTTATTGCTTATAGTTAGTTATTGCTTATTATTAGTTTTTATTATCATTGTTATTAGTTGTTATTGTTTACTTTATTTGTTGTTATTAATTGCTATTAGCTTAGAAACCACAATCAAAACCCAAAAATCTATAAATAATATAAAAAGGCAAGACTAAAGAATTTACATAACAATCTCTCTTATAACTCAAAATCCTATGTGGAACTCTTACAAGTAATTTCATTTTTATTCCTTTTTACAAATTACAAGCATCATAAATTACTAAATGTGCTCATAAATAAAAAAAACAAAAAACTAAGAAATAAAAAAATATATAATAAATGCCAAAATAAATAGATTAATGAGCAAAACTTTTCTTATTCTCCTATAAATGTGCTCATAAATAAAAAAAAAAAAAAAGCTAAGAAATAAATAAAAAGGATACTAAATGCTAAAATCAATGGAATAATAAATAAAAACTAGGAATTAATATGTACTACATCTCACAAGGCTAAGTCATACTTTTCCTTAAAATTAAATACACATAACTAATATCTATCTATCTATACAATATGTTACATGCTTATAAGTACAAATGTACAATAATGTTTTTTAAAAAAATATCGGTTTAAACACAATAAGTAAATTAAAACAAAATTTTTATTTTTCTCGCATAATTTTTGTTATCAATCTATCTTATTTTTTTTAACTTATGTTTCTTTTATTTATTAGGATGACCTTTTTATTTTCCCTTACCATTATTATACTTGGGTTTATGATATTAGAGTAGTAACTTTTTATCTTCCCTTTCATTCATAAAATCTTTCTTCTTCCTTCAAATAAATTATTGAAATCAATGCTAGATTAATTACAAAATATTCTTATATAACTCTCATAACAATAACCCGATTTTCATTTTTATTCAAAAAAGTGGTAGGTAAAGTATATACATTTAAAAAAATTAATTCGGTTTTTATCCTTATTTTGTTTTGAATTAATAGTTAGAATCTTACTTTGTTAATGTTTTTTGTGATTGTATTCAAATTGCAAGAGGATGACATACTCACATATCAGTAGCATTGCATTAAATTGAAAAATAATGGTTATGGATTTTCTTTACACTTTTCTTTTGGTTTGTATGCTCTTTTATTTTTGTTGGTTTTTTTCTTTTCTTTTATTATTGTGTATGTGCAATATCAAATGGTAGTATGAGTCTATGATAAGTGTGTGGTGACATTGTTACACTCTATATTCTAATCCTTGATATTAATTAGAAATTTTTTGTAAATTGTACAAAATTGTCTTTCAGTACTCTTTCGCGCATTTTAGCTTTCCGTGTAACACTTCTGTTCTATTTGTATTTTATGTCAAACAGGTTATAAATCAAATGTCTTAGTCGACGTGTTGAAGTATGCCGCAAGGATGTCAATTTGATCTTTTAACAGTGCCCAATGTGGAGTATGTAATAGAATATCTTGCATGGTTATTGGTTGGAAACAAATGCTCATTCTCTAATTCGTTTTTCCAACTTCAAATGCTTTCAAGCCTTTAAATCATTTTTTTCCACTAAGTATGTTTTCTATTACTTACAAAATTTCGATGAGAAATGTTGTTTTTGTATTGATCTGTATTATATTTTCTCATTAATTAAGAAAGCTAATAATTTTTACGAGGATAGTTTTTATTGTAATTTTGTATGAGTGAAAAAAAAGCATCTATCCTTAAATCTCATCGAACATATATGTTTAAATCTCTATTGATTATGCTATTTCGGAAAATTTGTACTTAGTTTGGCTAATTTTTTACTACATATAATTGTCAAGTCCCCCTCTAGGGTAATACTCCTAACTTTCCTCTCTTACTCTTACTTTCACTTTTAATGATATATGTACTACAAAGTATATTACTAGAAAATAAATATGACTTAGTAAAATTATGTATCTTTACTTCCTTGGAATAGAATTTGAAATTGCTCACATGCATAAAAGTCACCAATAATAAGAAATGTATAAATCCTTCTGATAACTGAAAAGAGATACAGAAATGAAACTAGAATGATATTATTGTTCAACTGATACATTTTCTCGTGTATCATCGCTAAAAAAATTTCTCACATCAAATTTATTTTAAAGTTTATTAATTGAGTATTGTTTCTAAATTTTATTTGTATAAACAATTTATTATCTTCTTTCTAATAGTTTTATTACATTATTTAGGTCTTTCACTAGAAACTATGTTTTTGTATAGAAATGTCGATTCATTAAGTAAACAATCAAGTCGTGAAGGTATAAGAGAAAAAGATAAATATCGTATGTCCAATAAAATTTTATCCTACAATTCATTGGTAAGTATTAACTCTTTTTTTTTAAATAAGTTAAAGCAGAAAACTCTCTCCTTATTTTAATAAGCAGTTAAACCTCAACACTACAAGTTCAACGATGCGTATGTACAAAATTTTATTTTCATAGGCTGATTTTTTAATTTTATATATAAAAAGGTTGAGACATGTGTATAAACATGATAGTGATATGCGCACACATATTTAGCAGCAAATTGCACAAATAAATAGAAAATAAGCTTCCAAGAAAAGTTGGTACAAATTTTACTCTATATATACTATGTGATTCAATACTGGGCCAATAAACTATATGAATACTATCGTTCAACTAAGGGATATACAAAAGTCATTTCACAAATATTTTTGCCAATACGTTGGAAATCCATTGAGCTTAAAAGGGAAGATGTTACAAAGTTGACGAATTGAGAGAAATTGTAGGTGTATTTGCTAAAAAAGTTTTAACAATTTTCGTTACATTAAAAAAAAAAATAAACCTATAATTTTAGCCTAATTAATAAGATAAAAATAAGTTGTATTTTGACAGAGCGCGTTCTACGTATTATTCATATCGTCTTTAATGACTAAAGACACTGTGTAAAATTCAGTAATAAAATATTATTATTATTATCCAATCATTTAAAGATTATACATGTTTATTTATATTAATTTACCTTTTTCTTTTCACTAGAATATGTTATATAATAAGGATTAGTACTAAATGTCCACGCTTTTGTTTATTTGCTAGAAAAAAATAGGGCCAAGGTTTTAAGAACGCACCAAAATGATAATAGAAACAAAAAATTAAGTACCAAACCCATCCCGTGTATTGCACGGGCACAAAAACTAGTTGTTACTTTAGAGACAAACCTAGTTTAACAGATTAGAATACTACCGCCTCCCTGTGGATTCGATACCTTGCTTACCGCTGACTATTAGTTAGTAGTGAATTAGGTTTACTTTGATTAATGAGACGCGACTTTACCCTTATCATAAGGCAAACAGATCTATGTTATTATTCCATTATAAGGGGTATATATACGCATACAATAGGGGTAGAGTTTCCATAAGATAATATATTCTAGTATCATATAAGATATGGACATTCATATAATAATATTTCATAACAGGTAGAATATTTAATATTTTTCAAGGGCTAAAAAAGTGAATGTATTATTTTCCTAATCTACTAATAAAATATGCTAGGGGGAGCAGCATATTGTAAAATAGTAGATTCGACCCCAATCTACTATTTCAATATGTTGTTTACCAAACGCCCCAAATAGCATATTAATCGGTCAAATATGCTAAAACCCCCAAATATACTAATTTTTTTACAATCCGTTGTTTGCCAAACAACGTCTTTATACTATGATTAAAGTCTAATAAAAGTCTTCCACCGGCTTGACTTTTTTTTACCATTTCCACTTGCCCTTATCGACTTTATCTTAGTTTCTTCCATTATCGTATTTTTACTCCAATCTCCATTAAATAGGAAGCTATTTGAAAAAAAAAGTACACAACACCGGAAATTCAAACCTTAAAATTTTTGTAAAGGAACTTTTTTTTCCATTTGAAATGTATTTGGGTATTGGGTTTACTCTTCCTTTACATGGTGTTAAATGATTCGGCGTTGAAGTTTTCGAATACCGCCATGATGGTAAGGACTCCAATATCATTTTTGACAATTTTGCCAAAAAGGTTCACCATTCCCTTCCTAGGCTGTTAGTTGATTTTGGATTCGGTGACGTTGTAAGTCAAATGACGTTTATGGTCGGTACGATTCGTGGAAATCGCATATTGGTGGCCTGGGTGGACTTTGTGGATTCAGGTGAGATGACATATGTTGTATATATTATGCTAACTGCGATATTTAGGGTTAATATGGTTAAGATTAGTTGTGAGGTAGTATTGGAGACATGGGGTGAACGGTCCTGCGTGGGGGAGTAAGTGGTTATGGTAGTGTATCACAGACTTGAGTCCAATAGGTATCTCGTGAAATGCGCACAAAAGTGGAGAATTTGATATTTATTGCCACTATTTTATTGTTTTAAGACAATTATGAATGTCTGAATCATTTATATCGATTGTCGTGGGAGCGTTCATTATTAATTTCCTTTGATTTTAAGTTAAAATCGAAACTAAATTCATTCATGGAAAATTACACTTTTGTTCATAAAGATTTGGCTCAAGTATGAAAATTAGTCTTCTATATTACTTAACTTCTCTTATTTCAACCACGGTGGTTCTCATTATCATGTTTCGATACCATTTTGTGCCACACTATCAGTTTCTAAGCTTAATAGTTGTAATAAGAATAATAATACTTTCTCGTTCCGCGTCTCATTCAATAGTCTACGGCTGAGTTTGGTAAAACTAGCTGAAACCTAAAAGGGTAGCTCAAAACTGAAAAGCTAACTGAAACTGAAAAGGTAGCTGAAAATTAAGAGTGAATAAGGTAACTGGTTTTTTGTGGTGAAATGTGAACTTTATATATAACAATATTAAGAATTCATACACCATACAACATCATCTTAAGGGCAGAACAGACAGCCCCTACACATGCGCTATAGTCAAATTCTTCTACACCTCTCAACATTAGCACTATGTTTAATAGTCCACAATCTGCGTCTAGTTCTTGGAAGAATAGCATCTTGAATGAGCTTTAAGATCAGGTTAGATGTAGGACACTCCTCTCAATTCTACACTTGTTCCTTGCAAACCAGGTGAAATACAAAAGTGCCATCAGACAAGCAAAAACAATTTGTTTCTGAAACATAGACTGACATCTCCACCTAGTCCCCCAAATCAATATGTTTTCAGGTTGAAATCAATTCCCAGCCATTGTTGTACAGCTACAACATAATTCTGACTAACCACCCAGTTGGAAAACAAGTGCTCCTGATACTCTTCAGTCATTCAACACATAAAACATTTTTTGTCAACACTGATCACCATCTTAACCAACCTATCATTTGTGGTCAATCTCTGCCAAGCATATAACAATCCAATGAAGGATTGTTTAAGGACATTCAGCCTATTCCAGATAATAGGATACCATTCAGCTTTAGGGTGAACATTCCTAAGCCAATCATCCCCTTTCCTAGCACGATAGTCACCATTAAACCAATGACCACCAGTATAGCCAGTCACGAAGTAAACTTCCCAATCATTGCTTTATTCCATAAACCTTAATTAACAATGCCCAGTCCACCTTCTTTAATTAGTTGGCCTGCAGCAAGAATCTCAGGCGACCAATGAGAATTTCATGTAAGCATCCACACCAACCCAAAGAAAGTTCCTACACAAAGTCTTCATTTTTGTAATCACAGTGTCAGGAAGGACAAATATTCTAGCCCAATAAGAATGCATATTAGCAAGGACAACTCTAACTAGGATGAGTCTTCCACCATAATTCGATTTTCTTGCACTCAGCTACAAATTCTTCCAATCATTTTATCCACTAGTCTATTACAATCACCCACGTATAATCTCTTATGATAAGTAGGGACTCCCAGGTATCTGAAGGGGAAGCAGCTCTTTTTGAAGCCTGAGATTTGCAAGATTTTTCGACTATCTGCATCACCCAACCCATTCATGAAGATCTCAGATTTAGCTTGATTAACTGTGAGTCTTGAGGCATCAACAAAAGTCAGTAAGGCCCTCATAAGAAGCTTCACAGTACCTATATCCCCTTTACTGAAGAAGCATAGGTCACCAACAAAGCACATATGATTTATCCCTAGAGCCTTACACATAAGGTGGAACCTAAACTACTTCCTCTTAGTAACAAAATTCAAGATTCTAGTAAGGTGCTCCATGCAAATAGTAAAGATAATAGGGGACATAAGGTCTCCTTGAGGAATGCTCTCTTCCTCTTGAAAAGCCCAAACTGAGAGCCATTCAAGGATAGAGAATGAAAAGAAAGGGGTTGACACACATGCCATAATCGATCCCCACAATCATCTGGCAAAGGAACTCCAAGGATTTGAGGATATCTGCTATAAAGCTCCACTAAATGGAATCATAAGCCTTTCGAAGGTCAATCTTCATCAGACACCTAGGTGAACATTTTTCCTCTTATCAAGTCCCACTAGATCCTGGCACACCGTAATATTATCCGGCCACAATATCCCTACCCTTGATGAAAGCACTCTAGTTGAGGCTGATCACCTCATGTATTACGACATTAAGCCTAGCACAAATAACCTTAGTAATGCATTTGTAGAGGACATTACAACATGCTATAGATATGAAGTCCATAACAGATGTACATCTATCTATTTTGGGGATAAAAGTGATAATAGTAGAATTCACCTGCTACAGTAGCTTTCCAGACTGAAAAAATTTCTGAAATGCCTTCACCAAGTCATTTCCAACTACACTAAAAACATCTTTAAAGAACTTGCTAGTATAGCCATCTGGGCCTGGAGCTTTGTCATCATAAATGAAAAACACTGCATCTCTTATCTATTTTTCAGTTATATGGGCAATCAATAAGGCACCCTGCTCCTCAGTGATAATTTTCTCATCCTAACTACATACTTAGAAACAGGAGTCACCCTTCTATCAGATTCTATTTGCATCTCATAGTATGCAATGAAAGCTTCTTTAATCTCAACCACAGAAGAACACTCTCTACCCATATGATCCCTGATGAAAAGGACTTTATTATGCTTTCTCCTAACCTTAATGGAACAATGAAAATAATGAGTATTACCATCTCCATTATTAAGCCATTGGAGTTTAGCCTTATGGGCTAGAAAAATCCTTCTAGCCTCACCAAGGTCCAAGAAAGCTTTCGCAAGAATTCTTTTCGCTTCATTCTCTTAAACTGGTATTCCTTGGATCCTGATGGAGCTTCTTTTAACAATCCAAAAGCACAATTTCAACAACCTTAGCAGAGTTAACAACATCTCTAAAGTTCTCTTTATTCAGCTCCCTGAGAGGTCTTTTCAAAGCTTTCAATTTTTACACCATTTGGAACATAGTGAAGCCTCTTACTCTCTTAACCGACTTATTCTTTATGAATTATTCTCATGAACTCCTCACTCTTACTCCACATATATATTAAAATATTGGAACCTACTCTTAGTTCTACCACTGTTAAGCCAAAGGTCCACTACACAATGGCAGTGGTCAAAAAGCCCCCCAGGAAAAAAATTGATAGTGGCATCAGTTCCATTCACAAGTCAGTGATCATTGGCCAGGATTCTGTCAATTATACTAAAAACTATATCCCATTCCTTCTACTTGTTTGTCCAAGTGAATAAAGGTCCATAGGACAACTCATCATGAAGATGACAATCATCCACACAGTCTTGGAAATAAACAAGATCACCATCACTAAACTCAGCTCCCAACCTTCCATCCATAGAAAGAATGCTATTAAAATCGCACATCAATAACCAAGGTCCAACAGTCTGAAGAGAAAACTCCCTAATGGAAGCCCATAGAGGAATTCTCTAATGGATTCTATTAAATCCATAAACCATAGAAAGATGCCAAGATAAATTATTAGGAATATAGGTAACTCTAGTGTGAATCACTTGCTCTTCCTTTTTCATCACTGTAACATCATAAACATTACTGTCCCAGATCATCCAAATCCCACCACCCTCTCTAACATCATTATTATTAAGAAAACTCCAATTATTACCAAGTCCAGCATGAACCTTATTAATATTCCTAATTTTTACTCTAGTTTCAACCAGCCCAAACAAGCTAATATTATTATTATTAAGAAATCTTCTAACATCCCCTTGCTTGTGTGGCTTATTTATTCCTCTAATGTTCCAAAAGCCAATATTAATCATTTTCCATAAACAATAACCTACCTCCTCTTATTTCTCCCATACCGGCTCTACTGTTCTTTCCAAGGGACATTTTAACAATATCCAAGAAAAATCTACTCTCCTTACGTGTTCTCTCAAAGCCTTGTCTCATTATTTTAGTGATGACTTTAGCTGGAGTCACAATGTTCACCAAATGCCCATTAACAGGCATGGGGGTCACCACAACTGTAGGGTCAATCACTGGTAAGACCTTTTCAGGGACCTGTTTTGGAGGAACCACCTCCACTAGATCAATCAGTGGTTTATGTTTCCAAACTTTATGAACATGAGCAACATGACTAGGTATCTTACCCTTTCTACATACCCATTTTTCATGCCCTAACCTACCACACTCCAAACATTTAACAGACTTCTATTCACAATGCACAATATGTGAATGAGTAATATCACACTCATCAACAAATTCAATCACATTAGGTAGTGCCTGCCCCATTTTCACCTCAACCATTATTTTAGCATACCCTAGATAAGTCTTCTCTATAGTCTCATTATCCAGGCTTACAGGTTTCCCTACTAACCCTGCTATCTTGTTCAATGCCTCCCCCCAAAACTTCAGTTCAAGCCCATAAAATCTAATCCAGATAGGTACCATTTCCACATCAGCATTAACCAATTTCACATTTTGGGACCATTCCTTGATAATCAGTGGTTTGTTATAAAAAAACAGGATTTATTCGCAGAATTCGTTGCTTACTTGCCTCATCCTTTAGTCTTACCAGGCAGATACCATTTGGGAGATATGCAATTTTTTCATTTTCAATCAATTTCCATTACGGCGCAGAAATCCACTTAAAACATGTGCATGGGGATTTCCCCCTAAAACATAGCAAAAAAAAAAAAAACAGCGTCGCCCAGCATTACTCCGATTTCATATCATCAATCTCAAATTTAAGTTTAGGAGCTACTTTACTGGAAAACGCTGTCTCCTCTGCTACTGTTTTTTTTTCTTGCCCACCTCAATCCAAGGTAATTCATCCTCCTCTTCGACAATCGCTTCCATTTCATTCGGTAGATTGAAAGGAGCAATCATCGACGACTCTACTCCGCTATTCAAACTGATCGAGGGAGACACATAACTCTTATTATTAGTAATTCGTGTATTACTATATTTTTGTAGAATAATATCAGATTGTATACTATTGATGGTAATTTTATTAGGTGATTTTTATTTTTAAGAAAGTTATGGTTTCCTCTTTTTGCTTTCGCCATTGCTGAAGGAAAATAGGGATCCCAAGCTTTCTCTCTCATCTCTCTAGTTTTTTTTTGGTACCAAAAAAAAAAATGTTTGGCTTTTTTAAGGTAACTGATTTTATAAACAATGTTTGGCAAATTAGCTGAAAAGGTAGCTAATTTTTTTGTGAAATTACATAAAATGGTATGATAATAATTTAGTATTATAGATTGAATGAGTAAAAAAGTAATATGATGCAAGATCAAGTACCTTAAATCTCAAATGATACCCTATGTAGCATTTCATTTAATGTAATTTATTTGACCAAAATAGCTACTTGTCAAACACTTGTACATAAATCAGTTACCTGAAATTTTTGTCAAAAAACTACTTTAGTCAAAACAAGTACCTGAAATAACTTGTTAAACAGAGTCTACATTTACTTTATTTTCCACCCATAAAATAAAACAAACATAAATGACATCGCAAGAGTAATAATAGTAATAAGAATAATACTAGTAGTAATCGTGGTAATAATAATAATAATAATAATAATAATAATAACAATAATAACAACATACCTCATGATAATGAGTTAATAATAGTAATAATTGTAATAAATAGTGGTGTAAATGTGTAATATCAAAGGCGGGGGCACAAAACCTAAAAACTTGTCTTTCAATCAATTGACTCTGTTTGCACGGTCAGTCGGTCACTTACTTGAATTTGGCATTTTAGTTTGTGGGATTTTTATGTGCTCTCTTTACTTATACCTTATTTTAGCTGTCAAATTTATTGTTGTATTTTAGGGTTTCCATCTTTCTACTCCTCATCCTTTTTTTTTTTTCCTCTTTCATGCCCTACATTTTTGGCCTCTTGTTTTTCTACTTTCAACTCCTCATCTTATTTGGTAAAAAAATAAAAAAATATTGCTTCCGTCACACTTTGCCACCAAATCAATATAATCAAATCATATTTTCCACTTTTAGGTTCTCATTTTTTTTAAAATATTTATTTATTAGATTGATCTGCATCTTGTGTTTTGTACATTGGTTTGTTCTCTGTATCAAAGGGCTGAAATTAATTTATCAGTTTTTTTATTAGGGTAAATGTTTTTTTTGTTTTATTTCACAAATATAGTCAAATCAAATCAAGATTTCAGTATTTTTCTGGGTTTTGTTTGTTGATTGATTGAAAATTTGTTTTATTCTGTGTAATAAAGGGTTTTTGGAAAATTATTAAGAATAAAAAATGGTGAGAGAAAGAATAGAAATAAAGAAAATAGATAATGCAACAGCAAGACAAGTAACATTTTCAAAGAGGAGAAGAGGTTTGTTTAAGAAAGCTCAAGAGCTTAGTGTTCTGTGTGATGCTGACGTGGCTTGTATCCTCTTCTCTTCTACAGGCAAACTCTTTCAGTATTCCAGTTCCAGGTCTACTTCTCTCTTCTTCTCTATAATATCACCATTATTTCGTTATATTATAGGACGGTTTTATAGGAGAGTTGTTGTCGTCGGTTGGTTGTATTATCATTTTATTGGTGGATGAGAACTAAATTGAAAGGACTAAATATGTGCAACTTTAGTTAATTATTTACCTTATAGGGTTAATAATGGAACTTGATACTTTTTTTCATTTTTTCGGGTTTGTTTTGTTTTGGTTAATGTTGTAGATCAGAGTCTCAGAGAGGTTAATCCTGCTTTTAATGCTACTTGGTTGTATGAATGTAGTTGTAGTACAACAACAACATTACCTCGGTGCCTCAATGGCTCCCGCAAATTGTGAGGGTAAGGGGGGTCGATCGGATGTATGCAGTTTTACACTTGTGTTAGTAACACTAGGAGACTGTTTCCGAAGGACCCAAGATGGAAATTGCGTCGAAAACCATCGAATGACTAGTACTTCAAGATAGAAAGAAGCGCAATCACTTTAGTGAGACGGTCTGCTTTAAATCATTATAATCTCAAACCAAAGAATAATGAATGTAGTTATAATCTCGTGGGATATTTTCGTACCCTAGTTTGATCGATAAATTATGATCTTGTTTGTTTTAAATGATTTGGCATAAAGGTGAAATGAGTGTTTGAATGTGATCAATGTGTTTTGGTGGATAATAAGAGTATAGGCATTGTTATAGTTAATTACGGGTATATGAGTTCATTGAAGCTTTAGTTAGTGAAGTTGAACAAGGCAGTAATTCTGTTACTTTTATATGTCATGTAACAATCGTACGATGAACACTGTTTACTTGCTCGATTTCCCTGCTCCTCGACTAGGCCTTCATGTTCTAAGTCAAATGATTTTAGTTTTCTAATTAGTAGGAGTTTCTGTAGTTATATTGGCATAAGTTCTGTTATTTTAACTATATTATTTCTATTTTTCTTTGAGTAATTTTTTCCAACAAGTTCCGTATAGAGGTTTGGTATGATATGAAGCTGATGAAGTATGTGAATGGTGAAAAAGATAGGTAGATCAATAATATGGCATGAATTTTGCGATGAAAAAGACGCAGAGAGTTTCGCTACAAATCTACAATCTGTCCCAAATGCACAGCAATATGTTACGACATGCATAACAAAACTTTTTGACCATTTCAGACGGTCACTTGGACCCTTGTACACACACATACAACAAAACTGGGCAGCTTTGTTGGTTGGTTGATGGGTATAGTATATACGTGTCAAACCTTCGAGATGATTAATTCACAATTTCTAGTATCTTATTAGAAATAAGCATTACATGACTTGAATGTGCAAAAAAAAAATTACTCCGTAATTTTGTTTATTATATATATATATATATATATATATATTAGAATCATTGATGGTAGATTGACGGTCACCCATCACCACTCAAGTAACTTGAAATAGAGAAATTTTGAAACTTGAAATTAGCAGTTGGATCTTCATTATAGAGATACAACGATGCTACTTTAGTTCTACTACGCTATTGGTTGCATATGTGCATATGAGTTATGAAGTTGCGGTCTTTCCTCTTTTGTGGTTTAAGTCTTACAACAATACATATCCTTTATAAATAATACTCCTTATATGTTTAGTTTGATCTCATTAATCCAACATTATGCAGTCGATCGATTTACATATTCAAATAGCAAATTTTACTGACACTCTTTCTGCCCTCCTCTTTTATTGTTTCCATAAAGTATCGATGCAATTCTTGAAAGGCAAAAATTGCACTCAAAGAACCTAAAGAAAATGGAGCAACCCTCTTTAAAGCTGCAGGTAAGTTGTCCTTTGGGGTAATGTCTAATGAATCTTTGTCTCTTTTTTACTCTTGAAATTTACAAGTACACTTCACTTATTTCTGTACCATGAGGTTATACATGTGGTTGAAATTTTGAGTTGGTACAAATTATTGGGTCACTGAAAGCTTTAGTGTCATCCATGCTCATGAATGCCATGGGTTGAGTTTGCTATTTGTGGCAGATGTTTCAGCTATCGCAGTCGGATTTATGTTTATGTATTAAAGTATCGAACCAATAGTGATGTGCAAGTGTTTGTTTGTTCAGACTTCATACAGTCAGATTATAACTTTACAAACAATAGTTTGTACATTCTATTGAATGAAGCTAACTATGACGTTTGTCCTCCGTTATTGCGGAATGAAGTAGACAAGTAGTCATGTACTTTGAAAATCAAGTCATTCCGTAGATGTTTCATTACTAATTTTGAATTTCGGACATTATAAGCCAAATTAATTTATAATCCCTCCGTCTCAATCAATAATTTACTTCACTTCATTTTTCCCTCACTAAGTAAACGTAAACTATTGACTGATTAAGAACATGTTAAATGACAACTCTTAACTTATTAATTACCCGATACTTGTCGATAGTGCATATGTGTGATCTATTCTTTGTTTACTGTTATTTTAATTCCTCGAATCTGCAACTTTTTTTTTATGTTACAGCTTGTAGAGAACAGCAATTGTACTAGGCTGAGTGAAGAAATATCACAGAAAACCCACCAATTGAGGTAATCCTTTTAGCAGCGCGATTTCTCTGGTTTTTAAGATGTTATTCGGGATGTTTTAGTTCCTTTTGAGGAAATTAAAGGTGTGAGTGGGCTGAGCTGGATCTATTGTTGATCATGGAAAAGCCAATTACCATTTTAAGCCCTCTGGAAATTTTTGCTCTCGATTATGGAGTCGTAATCTTGTTAAAACCAGGCATATGAGGGGCGAGGAGCTTAATGGATTAAGTTTAGAAGAGCTGCAGGAGCTTGAGAAAACCCTTGAATCTGGACTGACGCAAATTATGGCGAAAAAGGTTTACGTCAACACTAGTATCTTTTACTGTAATCTTTGTTAGATATATAGGATTGAAGATTACCTTAAATGTTCTAATTGTTTCATTTGTTGGCAACCATTCAGGCTGAGAAAATAATGACCCAAATCAGTGTACTCCAGCAGAAGGTGAGGAACTCAAAAACACATCTTCGGCAATGTGTTATTTTGAGACATTAACGATGCTTATATTTATTCAACTTAACGATTAATTATGGCCTTATGGGTCTTCATGTGTAATCAGTCATTTATCATATTTCCTTTCCTTTTTTTTTTTGCCTAACTGAGGACTTGCATTTTATTAGTGTATGCAACCTGTCATTGATGGTTATAAAAGAATAATTCATGTTAGCCGACAGCACATGCGATTAAGGTTCTCTGCTCTCATGTCGGTGTTGTTTTTTTGGGTCCTTCCACATGAGGTGCGGACTTGGAAATGATTTTTCTCCCTGTCTAACTCTTTTAATTTTACTATTCGCCTGACAGAGTGCAGAATTGACTGAAGAGAACGAGCAATTAAGGCTGCAAGTAAGAATGACTCCGCCTTTGTTTTATTTATTTATTTTAAGAATAGCCCAGGGATGGAATCATAAAATTCATGGGGAACAAGCCTCTTTTTTTTCTTTTCTTTTCTTTTCTCTCTTTTTCTTTTTAATTTATTTTTATTTAAATATGGCTACCAAAATAAAGGGTATAATCTAGCATTCATTTTCTCCTTTCTTACTACTCACTGTCCTGTATCCTATCACCGCTTATAAGGTAGGAGTGTTAGAAAAAAGGAAGACACAATCTCAGTCACAACCCGTTGATGTTGCAATTTGTTTACTTAAGGTGCAGGAAGCGTCTATAGACAAAGAGCAAAGTGCTCCTGAGTCTAAGAATATGAATTACGAGGACGGCCAGTCATCCGAGTCTGTGACTACTAGTGGATGCACTTCTAGTGGTCCATCACAAGATTGTGATGACAGTTCAGATACATCTCTCAAGTTGGGGTATGTAACCTATATTGCATTTCCCTTGAATTAGCAACACGTTTTCCTTTTAATTAGCAACAGTTGACTTCTCGTTTGGTGTTAGGAAGGAAAGCCCGTGTGAACCCTTGATCCAAATTCACAGCCTTTCTCTCAACATTGTTCCGTTTCTTTAAGCTTTATGCGCTTCTTGTGTTGTGCACAAATAGGATTATACCTCTAGCGGTATAATAGCATTGTACAACCAACCTAAATCTAACCGAGCTTATATGTAATTTTTCCGAGCTTTATAAAAGTTAAGATTTTTTTAATGTTAAGTGGTTAGCTCATAAACTTTATAGTAAAGCTCATAATCGTTACAACAAAGCCGGAAAACTTTATTATATAGCTCAAAAACTACACCACCAGTATTATAACTGGTTGTATAGTCTTGTGTTGTGTAGTACTCTCTTCTTTTTGCTGCTTCCTTGCCATTTTCCTATTTCCGGAGAGGATGGAAAAATGATGGAATTAGTGACTAGCCTTTGTTTGGTGTGTGCCTTTACGTCACTTTGGTAATGTTGTTGAATTGTTCTTGTAAACACTTGCCTTTTCTCAAGCGCCAATAAAAGCATCCGTATTGTTGAGCTTGCATATTACTTCGTAAGAAGTATGACATTTGTTTGTTATTACCAATTTACCATACCATAGAAGGTTTGGATCAGAAATGGGAGACCTCTTCATTTTGACCAATGAACATGAGGTGTATCATTGCGTTGTGTTTTGCTGTACTGACAAGCCTTTGATGATGGTGCAGATTACCATATTATGGCTAGATAGAGGATAATGTACGCGGTCACTCCAGCCGGAAGTTCTATGTATTGGTTCTGAAGTTCTGATTCCCATTTTACTGCTGTCACCAGTAAATTTGTACCGAGTTTAGTGTAACTAATGTGCAAGTGTGTAACCATTGTATTTCTTGTAAACGTGATTGTGTTGTAATGGCAAAACAAGTTTAGCATGCTTTTGTAATAAAATGTCGATCTCTGTCATTGATCGGATGCGTCTCTTCTAAGACCACTTGATTATATGGTTATGGACTTGGTGCGCACCAGGCAAACACAATGAACTCTATGGTAAATCTATCGACTTGCAAGTAAAGTATACCGAGTCAGTCACCTTTACCAAGATGATAGATCTCACGACCAGGTATCTACATTGTACATCCCGACATACCTTGACATTGAAAAGTTAAATAATACTCTTATTATGTTTCATTTTGTTCCATCTTTTATGCTTAAAATTTATAATTCGTGCGTTCGGTTTAGTTTTTTTGCCGAATTATATGTCGGCTATTTCAAAATAACACTTTATTTCCTTAGTTCGTCTTAGTTTAATTTAAGACTCCTAAACCCCCCTTTTTTTGCTTTATCTAAATCGGTTGTGAGTGATGTTTTAATTTAAGACGTTCTTAAATCAGAATTTGTAATATTTCTAGGGTGATGGTAATTGGTAATGCCATTACCGTTTTGTTTAATGTCACTCAAATACAAGCTAATTGTATGAGTATTTTATTAGTCACTTTCTCACAACTTTAGTGTTATTAGTAAAGACGGTAGTTGATTTATCATTCAGAGGTAGACAACCACATTTCGTCTTTTCAAAAAGACGTGGTAAATGTGACACATTTAAGATGAAATGTAGCAAGTTCCCTACTAGTCTACTACCCTATTTCTTGATGCACAAATTCTCATTAAAGACGGACATTATCCGTCACAAGTTGAAGACAGATAGTGGGGGCAAGTGGGGGGCAAATGGATCCTCCAACTTGCATATTGTGAGAGGAGCAGTACAGTATTATTCGTCTTCAGCTTGTGACGAAAAATGACCATCTGCAATGAGATTAGCTGTTCTAGATGTGGCACCGGGACAGTATAGTAGAAAGATTAGGATAGAAACAAAAGAAGAGGAAGCGTGGGAATGGCGTAATGTAGGATGATAGAGGAGCATAGAGGGGTGGGTAATACTATAAGTCTATAACGTTTACTAAAGCTCCATTATCACAAGATGCGGTGACAAAACGCCAATGTTTTTGTGTTGGTGTCACGAGCATTACACAACAACCTTACCAACTGTCCACTTCTCTTTCTTTTGAGCAATCATGACTTCCTCACTTCAATATTCTACCTCATATGATTATCTAAGTGATTTATTATATAATCCAAAACAGACCCGAATTTCCCGTAAAAGAAATGCTTGTTTTTTAGTCTTATTTATGACGGGTATTATTCGGCTAAAGTTTAAACTCCTTCCGAAATAATCTTTTACTTTGGTCTTTGTAATATGTAGTACGGAGTAGTTGTAAATAGTCCCGAGATTATATCTTCTTTAGAGTTTGTAAATATTCCCGAGATTATATCCTCTCTACAATTTGTCTATATTTTGGTGAAAAATAGTACAGTCTTGTGTGAGAAAGTCGGCTTTTATAAAAACCTTTATTATCAACATTATTAAACAAATGGTTTTTCTCTAGAAAAGGACAGTCTAACGATATGAGACCGTCTTATTCTAAAATTTAAATTGTGAATACTCGTATATTTTGTAAGGGATATCTAAGTTACTCCGACTCTTCTAATTTCCTCGCGTACCTATGTCCGACACTCGACACTCGAACATGGATATGACACTTGAACATCTCATTTTAGACCAAAATATGCATATTTATAAAATAAAAATAGCTGAATTTGACACTTGAACACGCACCCGTATCAGATAATTTTAAACGAATCTGTATAACATAAATGGATATGAATGATTTGTTGACTATAACTTATATCCATGAATCCATGAACTTATACAAAGTGCTAGACAAAATCGAAACTTAACCAACACTTTAAAAATCCTTAATTTTAATCACTAAAATCAAGCACTTATTCTATCAATCCATGTTTCAAAGATCTCTTCTTTCCATAAATCCTTCACATGCTTCAACACTCCAAATTCTATACCTTTCTCTTTCTATCATCTACTTTTTATATTTTATATCCGTTACAGTTAAAACCATAGACACCTTCATTAACTCTTCTACAGTTTCACAGTCCAAATATTTATATATCCCATTTTTATTCTTACACATTTACAGATAACTGTAGTAAAGAAAGTAAATAAAGAGTAAAAAAGAAAAAAAATCCATCAATTCTTTGCTACTTGTTGTTCATCTAACTATCTTAAGTGTCAATAAAGTCTTGATCTTTTTGTAACTTTCCTTTCTTTTAATGAAGCAAACAAGTGGGTTTATTATAGTTTATACTGTATAGTGTTAATTAATTTGCATTAGGGTTATCTAATTTCACCATTTTAACTAAAAAAAAGGAGAAAAGATTGGATTTTGTTGGAGTTTTTGAAGTGGGTATATTATGAAGTTTAATATAATAGGAGAATGGTGTTTATATGCTGGTGTTTTGTTGCTATTATTGCTGCTTCAGTGTGCTTCATCTCAGGCATCTCCTGTTCTTTTCTCAGTATGTGTTTCTGCTATTTTTGAACTATTAAGCTAAGATTAGCTCTTTAATTATGTTTATGATTTATGATAACAAATTAGGTTGCTTGTTTTTTTGTTTTATTTCCATATTGGGTTATTCGGAAACAGTCTATTTGCCTATATCCAACCACCCTTACCCCGCTATTTGCGAGAGCCATTGAGGTAGTGGGGTAATGATGAGAATTACCTGTTTGGATTGATTGATTAGTTTTAGAGAATTCTCACAAGCTTGTGACGGGTCAAATAAAACCCACATGGGTAGGAAATGACGAGTCATTTGAGATTCTCTAGGCTTGTCTGATACTTGACCCGTTGGAAGCTTGTGACAGATCTCTCTCTCACAAGGAGACTTACTGAAGACTAACTAATTTTTTGATGCTAAGAAATGAACAAAGGCAAAAGTTGAAATGTATGTGTAGATGTTCTAGACTAGTAATATGTATGGAAAAGGGTAATGTGGTATAGTGTAATCAGTAGGAATATGACATCTTGATGTCAATAGGTGTTTTGGACCATTACTAATTTTTGGTATTCTAGCAATTTTGTCCTATGGTTGTTGTTTAAGAGTTAAAAATATACTTAGTGCTATATTTTCTGCTTGGTTATGTGCATTATTATGGAGGTTACAATTGGCCTAATTTGGTATTTTCTTCTGTTTAGAGTTAATTAGTTGAAATTAGGGAAATTGTGCACCTTCAGAAAAATTCCCTCTTCAGCATCTATTGGAACCTTGGTATTTTGATGCTGAGTTCCTTGCGTTCTTACTTGGTAAAAACTGCTGAGCTTCTTTGGGTTTGGTCGAGGTTCCGACTTCCAAGGAAACATCTATTTTGAGAAAAATAGTGCTTTTATCTAACTTCACTTTAAAAACAAGTTAATCACATTTTTTGTGCAACTTAATCCTGCATTGTCAAGTTAAGGCAGCAGCAGCAACTGAGGCTTGAGATTTTTACTTTCTAAATTTAGAGGTTCAATGACTACCTTGCTGGCTGACTGGTTGTTAGCTGTTACTAGTGCACTTCTGGCTATGATAATGAGACTCGGATGACAGTATCTCTAGTTACCTCGTTTCACACTCTTTTTTTTTTTGGGGTGTGTGAAGGGAACCACAACGGCAATTTTGATGGAGACGGGGTTGGAACCAATGGCATGACTAATGTCTGCCACACTCGAATGACTCTACTTGATAGGCTAGCTAACAGCTGTATGGTTTCACTCTATGTAAATGGGTCATCATTGTTTAGTTAATCAATTAGTTAAAAGTATATTGGCTTCACATACCGTGTAATGGCTATGCATCTGACATATTGTTGCGTCTTACACCCCTAAAGTCCTCCTAAACACTAGGATATACTTCTATTAACTTTCATTTATATGATTAATGTCTTTCTGATTTTAGTGTCATTGCTAGACTATTATTTTAGGATTACTGCTTGAACCTTAACAAATACGGAATTACCCTATTTTACCTTTAACCCCTCGATGATTTCTGATGTATGTTCCTCTTTATGACTCCGAATCTAACATGATGCTATAATCGAACATTTGAAATTGATTTCATGTAAATTGTTAATTTTGACATGGTGGATCTCAAACCCAACTCTTGACACTATTCTATTTTGTTGAGCGCACTGGTTAGAATAGGACATGTAGTAGAGTTGATAGTTGCTAATTGCAGAACTTCCTCTTAGCAGGATTGGATGTCTGCAAAATCGAGGCACTCAAATCTTCTCAAAGATGCTTTAAGAGGACAAACTGTGAGTGATAGTGCTTTAGATAATTTGTTTAATTTACTTCTCTATTGCTATGTTTATGTAATTCTAATTTCTGGTTTGTGGTATCATTTAGCCAAATGATGAGCCGTCTGAGCTATGGTCACCCTTACCGGACCAAGGATGGAGGCCATGTGGAGAGTGTACTCGATCTTCTGGTGAGCGAATTGTTAATCACACAAGCCTTTACTTTCGACGTTGATGGACAATCTTTCACTGTACTTATTACATTCATATAGGAAAACCAGAGAAGTCATCAGGATACCTTCAGATTTTCCTTGATGGAGGTTTGAACCAACAGAGAATGGGGGTAAGTGCTTCAAACTTTAAGAAAATTGAAAATAAAATAATAAAAATTGCATCTCTGTGGCCTTCTTTAATGTACACATTCTTGAGCTAGACGATCTAACTGTGAGACCAATGTATTACTTTTATGATTCAGTGAGGAATATCGGCTATTAACGTATATTTTCTTGGCGTCATTATGAAACAGTCTCCTACTAGGCTTACTCTTTTTGGTGTTTCTTTTGATTGATATTACTTCTCTTAATAATAAATGACTCATTTCTTGTTTAGATATGTGATGCTGTTGCAGTTGCTAAGATTTTGAACGCTACACTGGTTATCCCCCTTTTAGAAGTCAATCCTGTGTGGCAGGACTCCAGGTATTTTTTTAACAGTAACATTAAGATACTTTAGGATCTAATGCTTTCTTATATGGAGCTCATTTCTGAAGTTCGTCTTTTAAAATCCCTTTGGCAGCTCATTTGAGGAAATATTTGACGTGGATCACTTTATTGACGTCTTGAAGGATGACATTTCCATAGTCAAAGAGCTACCTTATGAATTTTCATGGAGTACAAGGGAGTTCTATGCTAGCGCTATTCGCGAAACAAGAGTTAAAACTGCACCTGTTCATGCCTCGGATCAATGGTATACTGACAATGTCTTGCCAATACTACAGAGGTACGAGAAGTACTTTTTGGTTGTTGCATGTTAAATCTTAAAGTTAGTTAGCGATCTCTTTTAAAGTTCGTTGTATACTTTATTTTCGGTAAGGTGCATAGATCCAATTTAATTACTTGACATGCCATTTATGTGCTTCAAATTGAGGGTGTGAAATCTAGAAGAGAAAATTTCATGAATACTGATCCGTGCCCTTAATTATGGTATAAAATTGTGATATCTTCACGGTTGCAAGTTATCATTATTAGGATGTCACGGATGTAACATAATTTGACAAAAATATGCCAAATGTGACAAATTTTTACTTCTTGAAATCTGAAATTTGCGCTGATTTTCTATGTTTGTACTTTGTTGTCCATTTTCCCTCTTGTGACATTTTATTTCATAAATACATTTTCAAGAATTTTCCTCCAAAAACAG